>SZYD01000537.1:0-101080 GCA_009363875.1 Mikania micrantha
AAAGATGCGGAGATAAAAGACAAAATGATCATGAACCTGCGTGAAGGGAAGATCAAGATATGTTCTCATCTGAACAAGTGCGAGGAAAGGTCAAGGCTCATGAAAAATTCATCATCAGGATTTCTTTTATTAGAGAACCACAAGATGCAGATGGATATCAAACGACTCAAAGGAGAAGAAGTCTCCGAGTCCTGAAGATGAGTCATGGATGTCAGTGATGACAGTGACGACAGTGATGATGATGATAATGATGGAATGATGAACAAGATCAAAAGAAAGATAAATATGAAAGAAGGACAAGGATGATAAAGACGACCAAGGCGACAAAGATGATAAAGATGGAGATGCAAAGATAAAGACCAAGGTCCTCCTGATGACAAAGATCAAGGTGGAGACTCTGGGAAATCCATCATCTTCCGAAAAGCCTTCTGGTCTGTATGTATGATCTATTTGGAGACATTCCAGATGACATCCTTTTGGTGATTGTGTACAGCCAGACGAGACTACTGGAGCCGGACTTGACAGTATATTTGATGATCTTCCGGATGATTTTGATTTTGGGTCACCAAGCCATCTGAAAATGATCAAGCCAAGTCTTCTGCAGGGCATCTGTAGAAGAAGAACCAGAAAACATAATTCTTGGCAATGTGTCATCAGATCCTATATCGATTATTTGTATGCCCACAAATACATTGATGCATTGGGAAATGAGATCACTTCTCTGAATGAAGTGATAGATAGCTGGTTTGATCGAAAAAAGACTGGACGCCTGCTCCTCCTGTAGATAAAGCAGCTTGGTTCAAAGAAATGGGCGATCAGCATCCAGAGCATACCTTCATTTCCGATGCAGAAATCTATTTGCAGTTCGCAATGATAGATCAAATGTATGCTGCTGGATGTACGACAAACAAAGAGATATCTACTTGGTGAAACGGATGAGTGGAAAGTCGAGTTCTACAAGAAGCCAAGAGATTTTTGTTCATTGCCCAAGGTAGACATCAGAAGCATTGACAAGGCTATGTTCTTCAACCCGTCTAAAGACTCACAGGCTAATTTGTTCGCAAAGTTTTATCAAAGATCAGTGTGAGAAGAATTTCCCTGTGATGCGCACGGCAAAGGGACGACGTTTTGTCTCTTCGTGCATCATAGATCCAAAGACAAGAATCCTTGGGTGTACTATAAGTACCCTCCTCCTCATGTAGAGCAAGCAGTCCCCGTCTCGCCAAGAGTTCCTGATAACTCTTTGGCTAAATTCCTATCTTGGTATTTTGATGATCTGAACCTTGCTGCAGTTATTCTTAGGAATATGGATGATATTGATGACATCGACATGATTCTTGACCCTATGGATCTTCTGAAGTATGGTAAGGATGACATGATGAAGCTGCACAACTCTCCTATACGAGTATATTCCGGAAATGATGAGCTGGCTAAGCCATTTACACGAGTTGTTGCTTATGCCATGAAGCTGAAGCTGTATGCTGGAGCAGGGCCACACAGTGTTACTCTTCCTATCGGATGACTTCGCCAGTCTAGGGGGAGTTTTGTAGAGCCCGCCAAACGATGAAGACTGACAAAGTCAACCCGGAAGAGTCAAAGCTCAAGTTTTTGGATAATTTCGTGTACAGCTTTTCGAGTACACGAAGTTATCGTGTACTCGAACCTTCTGTATCTAGATTTCGTGTACACCTGGGCCTAGTATAAATAGACGTATTTTGTACAGGTTTAGGTTGGAATCCCGAGGCATACGCTCTCTAGACGTATTGAGGCGCTTGTACTCGAAGTTTTGCAATATTTATAAAGTTTTCATTTTTCTACTTGCTTTCGTGTTTCTAACTTGGATTCCGCACTTGTTAGAGATCATTGATGATGTTTACAGAGATAAAGTTTGGATCTTGATCAGTTTAAGGACCTACATCCCTTAATAAGAAAACCAAATCAGAAGGTAAAACGTACGCTGTTGTAACATCACTGTATTTCAGGTATCGTCATTACATATATATTTTTGTATTGATAGAACCTGTTATGATAATTTGATGATGTTGGATTGATTGGTGATATTATTATTGGTATGCATTGATGAGAACATATGATTAATATGCATAAACCATGGGGAAGTTAGTTTGGAATATAACTAGACTGAACCACAATGTTTATTCCAGTGAAATATTTATTATATGAATTGGTTTTGTTCGAGTTGTTAAAAGGTTTATGGTTTGGTGGTCACTAAATATATTCAAGGACACATGGTCATGGTTTATCGAAATGGTAGTGGGATGACGGCCGGATAGGTTGCGACTGACTCCTACGTATGCCATATACATAAACTTATTTCGATCTATCATGGATGTGTTAGTGATATGATTTAGTGGGGATAAGGATGGGGAAATGTACATTTGATAAACACATTAAATTAAAATAAGGAAAATGATAATGAAAACATTTACACGATGGTGAGGTCACAATTATAATTTAAAACGCGAATGTCATTTCAGAAATGTTAACTTAATAATGTGTTCGCGTGGGTGACAATTCACACGAATACAATTATTAAGAATAATACTCTGAAACGATATTCCAGGAATCATAAATCAAGTTTGAATATGATACGAACATTGTATTCGTAAAGGTGACGATCTTTACGAATGCATACATAAGTAACGCGTTTCAACTAGATAACCAAGATAATATTTTTTACGATACTTAAATTAATAAAAAGAATTTAAAACGTTTACTAGGAATAAACACCTTAAAAAAATAAATGAAACCATTTAATTAAACGTTTTGTATTTAAAGATGAATTACGTAAAAACCGAGCAAATACAATTGTTAACGTGGAAATAATTGTCACGAAACACGTGGGTTCGTTCCGGGCAATAAAAAGGGGTGAACTCCTTCTTCCCCCTCATTTTTCACAATTACTTTCTCTCTCTAAAATTCATTTCCGGCTCACTCTCTCGCTAGAACTTCTCTCTAAGAGTTCTTCATTTCTTAACCATTTTGGTTGATTATTGTCCCAAATCGTTCATATGATCGAGTAGAACATAAACCCACAAGGATTCCCAGCATTTGGTCGAGTTTTTGAAGGTAGATCACGTGTTTACTTTTTGGTTTTTCACTCAAATACAAACCGGTTATGGAACCACCTTTTCTAAACGATTCCCACACCTTGAACACATAAATCGAGCTTGTATGAACTGGTTTGAGCTGTGGACTGGACTTGCAACTGGTTGATGAGCGAATTAACAAGAAGATGAACAGTAGCATTGAGACTATTATTCTGGATGCCATGTCCTTCGAACTTGGCTCACCGATATTGATTAGGTCGACGGCGGCCCATCGAACTTGTAGTCCCAACACCGATCCATTGATACTACCCTTCGAAGATAACCATCGATATTAAAGGAAGGGGCTGTCGAGACTAACCATCGAGACTAATAATCTCGATAGTGATGTTGTCGATATTGATCCAAGTTCTAGCCATCGATACTGTGGGCTAACCATGTCGATATTAAGTCTTGATATTGGAGGTTGGATAAGATAATGTTGATGGGTGGATATACAATTGAAATGAATTAACTTAAAGAATATATTAGCATGCATCCATGCATGCAAGCATATGCATACCAAGTTACCACCTGACATCTTGTATGTTTATCGTGTAAGGTTGAAATATAGGAAAGATGTGACGACCGAAGCGATAAACATTGATGCAAAAAGAGAAAATCGACTTAGTAAATTTCAATAAAAAGTTAAATACGGGCCGTACAGGTCAGTACGGCCCGTACTGAGGATGCCCGTCTCACCCAAAACCAGGCTGTCTTACCCCAAAACCAGGTCGTACAGGTCAGTACGGCCCGTCTCAGCCAAACCAACCAAAACTAGGCCGTCCGGGCAAGACGGCCTGTACAAGTCAGTACGACCCGTATCAGCCGAACCAGGCCAAAACTAGGCCGTCTTGGCAAGACGGCCCGTACAGGTCAGTACGGCCTGTCTCAGCCAAACCAGACCAAAACTAGGCCGTCTGGGCAAGACGGCCCGTACGGCCCGTCTCAGCCAAACCAGGCCAAAACTAGGCCATCTGGGCAAGACGGCCCGTACAGGTCAGTACGGCCCGTACAGGTCAGTACGGCCCGTCTTGATTCAAATCATTGTCATAGGATGTCAGGAAATGTCTGTACGATGAATGAGACGGGCCGTACTGACCAGTACGGCCCGTCTTGCTGGCAATCATTGTCATAGGATGTCAGAGGAATGTCTGACCGATGACTGAGACGGGCCGTACTGGGCAATACGGCCCGTATTAAGGGTGTATTTTTAAAATTTGAGGTGTTAGTTTAACACAACCCTAAAAAAATCTCCAAGTAAAATTTGTGCTACTCGCTTTCATTTTCAAAAAAAAAAAAATTAAAATCACTTTTCGACAATTGTTCTGCATAGTATTATCAAAATTATAAAATAAAATTTACATGGTACTTATTTGCGAGTGTCTTGTAATAAATTTTTATATTATTTATTATATAAAATATTACAATATTACACTAGTATGAATATTGTAACAATACATATATTATATATAAAAATTATGAAACACTTTCTTATGATAAGTTCTTTCATATAATTTTATTACATTAGTATAGTGTTTGTTAAATTATTATATTACATTATTTTTGAAATATCTAAAAAAATTAATAATAATAAAAAAAATAAAAAGAAATAATTTAACATGTTAAATAACAATATAATATTAAGGCAATAAGAAATAGATATATAAAAAAAATCGAAGTCATAAATAATTTTAATATAACCATATATTTGTGTGTGTCATGTTCTAAGTAGTAATAATAATAAACAGATATAATAACAATAATATGATAGTGAAAATAAAATAAAATAATAATTTTTTTTTGAACGGCAATTTGGATCACTGACGAGTCATAGACCCACCCGATCATATCCACACCTCATAGGAGGAAACCCACCATAGGTGAGAGAAAACCCCTAGCCTAGCATGGAACCCCTATTTTGTCTATACCAGGACTTGAACCCGTGACCTCCCCAATATTGAAGCCACATGGTACCTCTCCTCAACCGCTTGAGCTAAGGATCATTGGTAAATAAAATAATAAAGTCAACAATTAACAAAATCGTCTTTCCGGCATTAAATCTTCAGAAACGCAGCAGAGGAGAAACCCACCAGACAATGGCGCCGGAAAACAAAAATTCGGTCGACCGGGTTCCCCGACATTACATCTTCACACCAACAACCCTGTCGTGAAGTCGTCTTTAAATGGAGGCTATCACGAAAGAAAATAGAAAATCTCCCTTCTCTCTCTCTCTCTCTCCAATAGTTTTCATTTTCGTTTTTCCGGCGACGACCTGCAACTCCGACGGGTAGAAAGCATAACGAAACCTAGAACCGATACCACCACTCATCTAGCTCCACAGCTTAACAACCTTAACCGGCGATGACCTGCAACAGAGCCCCGAACATTGTGTTCTTGAGTTTCCGGTAACCGTGCGAGACCTTCGACGAAGCGTGTTCGTTGTGCTACACACGAAGCTGACGCTATACCCTGCGTGTCTAATCCTACTTGGGTCACCAACTGCATCAAGGACTTACGACTAGCCGTGAAACCGCCTTTGGTCTTCATGATTAGTCTCCATAACTTGCAATCTTACGACTGAGGTAAATGAATCAAACCTTTATTAAGATCTGAATGTATATTTGTTAGTTTAAAACTTGATTAATAATGGATCACTGGTGTTAGGATTCCAGTGATGATTTATGTTCAGTTATAAACAAGAAGACAATGCTTCACACATACGAGTATACTTTATTCATTTAAAAGGAAAAATAAATAAAAGAGAAACGAAATAAAGAAATAAAAATTATGTACCATCAGTTTGGATTCATATAAAATAATTGTACCAAAGTTTCAATCTACTTTGATGAGTAAATTTATATTTCCTATACATATATACGTGAGCATATATACATATAATTGATTTTTTTTAGGTTTAATCTATGTATTAAAATAAAATCTTTTTAATAAACTAGTTAATTATACAATTACTCAACTTTTTAATTAAAACAACTTTCACGTTTTAAAATAAAATAAAATCTCATTATAATTATAACAATGTAGGTTGTTAAAACATCCATAGACAAGTATGAAGGATCCTATTTCGTAAGTCACCAAACCTATAAAAAGGTACGGATTCTTACCCCCTTCTTTTTCTTTCAGTATATGATTTAATTATTGGAACCCCTTTGATTCTCACACACCTTTGGAATTCCTGAACGTCTTTGATATATCGATTTGTTTCATTTGCATTGTCCGTTATGAATTTTGAAGCATTATTTATTATTGAATTTAATTTGTTTGCGTGTGATAGAATTGTTGGATTGAAATCATTATCACATGTTCTGATATTATATTATGATTTAGTTGAACGCTTAGTGAGAAGCGTATTTGATATACATTGTTGTGTTACCGCTTCCGTTCTTGTCATCTGTTCCCCGAGCATGCCCCTACTTGCGGGGGTGACCACAAGCACGTCATTGCGGCATCAATGACGTGGCACCAACTGTGGCGGTGAGCTGAGATCATGGCGTCTTCTTCGTACTTGTGAGGTACATGAGGCCATAAGAAGGCGTATGGACTGGTCTTAGGATATATTTGTATATGATTTCTGGTGGATGGATTTGTGTATGCCCACATTCCATTACACGTTCGATACATAGGGTCTGCAGCTCTATGTGTATGTCAGTAGTGATTTAAGATTCGGATCAGGATACATCCGTATGATATGATTTATTTGATTGTCTTGCTTTACTATATATCATATCATTTTGTCTTTTGTTATCACGCATTCGGTTATTGCAACTGTTACTTAATCCTTTATCTGTACTGGGCATTCGGCTCATTCTGTTAATGTTTGTTCGTAACAGGTTCACAGGTTACTCAGGTCGGGACGTGAGGAGAGAAAAACTAAGCTCTAGTGATGTAATTTATGTTTTATTACAACAATGTTATAATCTATTAAAATTAAGTAACATTTTGTAGTGATGTAATTTATGTTTTATTACAACAATGTAATTATTAGGATAGAAATTTGTATAATATATTGACAAAATTGTAAAATATTATAATATTTTACTACATCACTATAATATGTATAATGTATTGACAAAATTGGTACTTAATTTCAACTTTTTTGATCAAAAATGTGTGTTAAGTTGTTTGGAGTGGTTGCATTTTGGAAAGATGAATTTACATGATTTGGCATTTCACTCAAGTTGAAACATGATCACAAATTTAAAGTTGTGTTAATTTATATATATTTTGATTTAATTACGTCTAAAATGCCACTTACATTAGTGTAAACATTCCACTTACATTGGTGTAAGCATATTACATACATTAATGTAAACATTCCTCTTACATTAGTGTAAGCATATTACTTACATTAGTGTAAACTATACCTGGCAATCTTGACCCAAAACAAGATAAATGGATAGAATTGGGTAAACAATTATTGCATTTTAGGTTGAAATAGGTAACTTTCTGACATAATATAGGTTGAGATGGGTAACGCCTTAACAATGATACATATAATTTTTTTTTTGCCAATTAAGTAGTTTATAAACTAGTCGTTAGTTTGTGTTTATGTAAAACATCATGCTACACTAATACAATACATTGTTATACTAACGTAATTGTTATATTAATGTATACAATTAATGTGTATATATTGGTTATCTTTGCTCGCATATCTTTTATGTACTCAGGATCAACTAAATAGAAGATATTTCTAATTGTTATGTTTCCTCTCTTTGGGAATTAAGTATTCTTCCAAGCAAAAAGTAATACAAACATCAGTAGACACATTATTTCAAATATTTTTTTATAACAAAATATAGTATCCATATAGCAGATTTCTAATTTGAACAATTACATTGTTGTAACAAAACATATATAGTTTACATTACGGCAACAAATTATTACATAGTTTTAGCATGATATAAGCAAAAAAAATAGAAATATCATTCCAGTTCCTAGGTGATGTATGCAAAGTAGTTCAACTAAAAATAACAAAAATGACAACTAACCTAGATACTAAGTAATACTCTAGACTCTCTAAACTAAACTACTAACAGGCAAGTGAACCTATCAAAAATAGTAAAGAAAAGTAAGTCCGGATATCGAACCCACAGACTTCTATAGAAAATGCAAACTAGACTCAAAGACTTATCTATACAAATTTACTTGATTAAAATAATTGTTTTAAAGGGAGGAATTTTACTAATTAATTAAAATGAACTAATAACCTGAAAACCGGATTAAGACTAAATGATGAAAACAAAGCAAGAAGTGTCAAATAATGAAATGACTACCTAGGGTTTACTCTATACATGTCAATGCTTTTTATACTGATTATGGAACTGTTGTGAAACCGAGATCTTTGATTTTTAACTAATAAATGAATTAGATCTTCAACCTTTCTCAAAGATTTCAACTAAGATGTCTACGAGTCATTAAATCACCGGCTTAAGTTAGTTACTCTCACAAGTTACCCAACCCATTAATAACATATCCTAAAGACCGTCTACCTCACGAAAACGAAAGTCTCAATACATGAATACATGTACGGGATAATAAGGAAAAACAACTTGGATTTAGTATTCAAGGATATGTTCAATTAAACTAATATTAGTCTTTTCACAAAGACTTTAACTAGTAACTAAACACTCAAGACAAACTAACAAACTCTCACCTCACGGCTTTTGAATTTAATTGAACATTTAGTTTGTTTATGACCTAATTAACATTCCTATGAACCACTATGTCTAGTAATTCATTTACTAATCAAAAACACAAAGTAATCGATCTAACATGCACCTATTATACGAAAGACATTCGTCAAAGCACATGAGGAATAGATAATTCAAATCAATAAACCAATCCAAACATTCATACACATCCAAGATTCAAATCTCAATCTTTATGTCATTGAAAATCCAACACTTGTTCCATAATCAATCGTTATAAACAATGAACATGCATAATCATAAAACCCTAGGTAGTTTAAGTGATTTAGCCAACAACCATCGTGAACAAACTGAAAGATCTAATGTATAAACCAGAGCAAAACATCATACGAATGGAAAAACAATACAAGAATAAGAACCGATCGTGATTACACCCTTCGATTTGCAATCCTCGGGCTTCTCGATGATGATTCTAGACCTTGATCTCCTGTTCCAGCCTCCTAGTCGCCTCCCAAGTTGTCAGAAACCGTGATAACCTAATTTTGAAGCCCCCAGCCGTTTTTATTCATCAATCTCGATTTTCTGAACTTTTAACCCTGTCGCGCCACTCGACAACCACCTGAAAACCCCTCGCTCTACACGAGGCACCCCACTACCCGACAAAACAGTCGGGTCAACCCATAATCATTAAAAAGGGTATTCTTGTAATTTCCACCTGTCGCGTTACGTGACAGGGTTTCTTTTTCCCTTCGCGCTACGCGAGGCAACCCAGAATCTAGTTTTTGCTTTCTTTGTTTCCTGGTCCGTTCTCGTCCAACCAGGAGCTCGTTTCCTTGAACTTTTGTGCCAAAAAAATACATGTTTGTTACCTGCAAGCAGCAAATTACAGAAGTGTGAAGCACCAGCTTAAATCGACTCCAGAACTTAATAAAACTGTACAGAAACTTAACAAAAACAAATGGACAAACATATGTGTTTTACAACACATCACATCCCCACACTTGTCTCTTTTTCGTCCCTGAAAAAGGCTTATGCAAAAATCTGGGATCATAGCTAGATAAAATGGTTTCTACACTATTAAACTCATTAATTCAAAATTAAATGCTTTGGAAAAGATTGCAAGTATTGTTATCCTATTAAACCCATACTGGTTATTCAAATTCCTTAGTCATGGTCTTGTTATGTTAATGTTCTACATTTCATCTCATTAGACCCACACTTAGGAAATTTAAAACCAAATCAATCCTGGATTCCAGCTTTCAAGTTACCCTCACATATAAACAAGATAAGAAATTTCTCAAATCAGACTTTTACAATGTAAGCAGATGAAAGCGTGAGCATTTTTCTTTTATTTATTTTATTTTTTTTCTTTTTCACATCCATTGAACTTAAGTTAGTGGTGTTTCCCACGAAAATCATGCATTTAAATGAAATTATACCAATCCTACAGGACAAACTGTCACACCCCGAGCCGGCGGGACGGATCGGCTTTCCCGATGGGCAGAAGGTTCATGGGGCGTGATATCGGGAGTGATAATCGTGATGATCAGATTGTTTACATAGCATCAACATTGAGAATAACTAAAGCACAATATAACATAAAACTAGAGTTTACAAAGTTAAGTTACAATTGTCAACAAAATATGTGCTTCTCAAAAACTACTAGGTCATCTATCTGGCATCCTAGCATGCAATCCTGAGCCTTATCTTAATCCTGTGCATCACCTGAGAAAGCATGTGAGAAAACAAGGTCAACACAATGGTTGGTGAGTTCATGTAGTTTTGGTATTTGAAAAATAGCTTTTTCAAACCTCTTCGGTAAAACCTTAACCTCATTAACTTCACCTGTAATATCCAATCTGGTATGCTTATATATAAGGCATACGAAAGGGTCGAGCCTACAACCCGCCCAGACGCCATCCCACCACATACTAAACCACATATGACATTGTCGTTACTGATAATTAAGCATTTTACCTACCATTACTGTTCATCATAGTTTCAAGCGTCCTGTTTAGAAGTTTAAGACATGCGCACAATAGCATTAACCAACCCTTTCGGTAACAACCTTAACCTAATTAACATCACATGTAATATCCAGATCGGTATGCTTATATATAGGGCATACGAAAGGGTCGAGCCTACAACCCGCCCAGACGCCATCCCACCACATACTAATCCACATATGACATTGTTGTTAATGATAATTAAGTGTCTTACCTACCATCCAAACCTACCGTAGCTCTAAGTATTCTGATTAAGACTTCATATAGTTTAACAACCTACAATTAGCCTTTGCAACACTCTAGGTAACAACCTTAACCTCATTAACATCGCATGTAATATCCAGATCGGTATGCTTATATATAGGGCATACGAAAGGGTCGAGCCTACAACCCGCCCAGACGCCATCCCACCACATACTAACCCACATATGACATTGTTGTTAATGATAATCAAGCGTCTTACCTACCATTCAATCCAATCTCCGTCATAGATTTAGTATACTGCTTATAAGTTTACAAGTTTATAGCATTCGTATAGATTAGCTTCAAAGTTTGTAGTATGAGAATAATAGTTTCACAATCCATAGTTTAGCTTCCACCAATCTCATGCATGGGTACAAGCTTTGCTCTAGCAATGTTTAGCAATTACGTAGCCCACGAACAGATACAAGCTTTGCTCTAACAATGTTTAGCCATTACGTATCTCATGAATTGGTTTTAACTTAGCATCCGAATAGTTTAGCATTTAGTATCTCATATATGCAGATACAAGCCTTGCTCTAGCAATGTTTGGCATTTACGTATCTCATATATAGACACAAGCTGTGCACACACACATAGTTTAGAATTCACCTTTCTCCTATATGCAGATACAAGCCTTGCTCTAGCAATGTTTGGCAATTACGTATCTCATATATAGATAAGAGCTTAGCATTCGCATAGTTTAGCTTTCACGTATCTCATATATGCAGATACAAGCCTTGCTCTAGCAATGTTTGGCATTTACGTATCTCATATATAGACACAAGCTGTGCGCACACACATAGTTTAGCATTCACCTATCTCCTATATGCAGATACAAGCCTTGCTCTAGCAATGTTTGGCAATTACGTATCTCATATATAGATAAGAGCTTAGCATTCGCATAGTTTAGCTTTCACGTATCTCATTCATGAGTACAAGCTTTGCTCTAGCGATGTTTAGCAATTATGTAGTCCATGAATAGATACAAGCTTAGCATTTAGCATACAATCATAGCTTTGAGCATTTAGTTTATAGTATTAGCATATAGTTTGAGCACATAGTTTGTAACATTAGCATTGTGCATATAGTGTAAGCATAGAGTTTATAGCATAAGTATCGAGCATATAGTTTGAGCATATAGTCTGTAACATTAGCATTGTGCATATAGTGTAAGCATAGAGTTTATAGCATAAGTATCGAGCATATAGCTTGAGCATAGAGTTTCTAGCATAAGCATTAGGCATATAGTTTAAGCATTAAGTTTATAGCATGAGCATCAAGTGTATAGTTGAGTCTTAGTCTTTAGCTTCCAAAATAAGAGTTACGAGCTTAAGCATTTGTGTAAGCATCATGAGTAAGCGTAAAAGCATTTAATAACATTTCAATAATTGTTTAAAAATGTATAACATGCTTCTCAGTCCCAAGTTAAAACAAATAGTTTGAAAAGGGACAAATGAACTCACCTTGTTGTTGACGTGGTTGACTAAGTAAAGACAAGAATATACGCGCTCGTTGTGGTATTTGTTGTTGTTTTCAAGATCCTGTATTGATTTCACGTTATATATAACCTATAAGTATAAGTTATAGCTGATGTGTATATGCGTATGTGTTAGCCCTAAAGTTGGCTAACACTTGTGAGTCTTGGTCATTATTCGACCCTAATTCATTCTTGAAATTTCATGACCCTTAAAATGTTATGCTAATTACTTGTATTACATGGATCTTTATAAACATACTTAAGTATTTAAATTAGCTTTAGAGATAAAACTCCCCGTGTTGCTCTCGTTAAATAAAGTAGTTCCTTACATAGTTATCCACTAACTATGCAACTATCGTGGCAAAATTTAAGGTTTTAGGGTTTGTGAGTGTAGCATCACCAATTTATGTCACCATTGTAGTAATTAGGGTTTATATAACATCCATGCAGTTCTTGTTTATAGTTTTAGTGTGTTAATTTATTTCTTAACCATATTGGCCGAATAATAGTGTTGTTGGGCCGAATCCCTCACATGGACCAACCCAACAATCATTGGGTCGAACCATAAGTCATTGGGCCGCATGGAACCTTGTGGGTCGAGGCTGTAATTATGGGCAGAAGGCGTGGGCCGAAACAATGAGCTGGGCCAACCTAAACGAACATGGGCCGAGTGGAATGATGTGGGCCAAAGTACTCTGCTGGCCGAATTGATTTCCAGCGAGCCTATTGGGCTAAGCTAGCTAAGGTTCGGTCCAGGGGAGGCATCCAACGAGCATAATGGTTTGTATAGATAGGGTTCGGCTGAGTGAGTCTTTAGGTTCGTTAGAGATAGGTTCGGTCAGCTGTCGGTTCGTGGTAGTAGGGTTCGCCAGCCATGCGTGGGTTCGGCAACATGCAGGTTCGTGACCAGGTAGGTTTGGCCGCGGTTAGGTTCGCCTCTCATGGGTTCGTGGATGGAACATGGAGGTTCGTTGGTCCTGGAGGTTTGCCATGCATGGGTTCGAGGCTCCTAGGTTCGCCTATTATGGGTTCGAGGCTCCTAGGTTCGCCTATTATGGGCTCTGCACAGCTAGGTTCGTTGCTCCTATAGGTGCGACTGAGGAGGTAGGTTCGCCTGGCATGAAGCAGTAGGGTTCGGCCAAGGGGTGTGTGTAGGTTCGCAGAAGATCGAAGGTTTGGCGGCCTACTAGGGTTCGGCTATTATGCATTCCCACGAACCTGTATGTGTTCGTCACCATCATGCAGCTTCGAACTCTCGGTTTGGCCATCCCCGTGTTGTTGCTACATACAGACATGTCCTCGAGAGGGTGTGGATTCGAAGGTGAGGCTTAATACTCGGTTGTGTGTGCGTGTGTGTCGAACCATAGTTAACAAAACCCTATTTTTCGACATTTCAAGCTCAAATACCTCGAGTTCGGCCGGGTAAAACTCCAGATTGGTTGTACTTTTAGGTAAAGGATGATGAGAGCTTCGTGTGGACACCAAGAACACGTGATTTCATCACCAAATGAGCTTGATCTTGATGTTTGAAGTTGAACTTCTTAGAGAGAGAGAGAAATTCGGGAAGGAGGGTGTAGAGAGAGAGAGAGAAATGATAGAATTGAGGTGAAAGCCTCATTTGTGGCTTTAAATACCCCGAGGGTATTCGGGTTCGTTTCGGTCGCTCGTTTTTCGTCTCCGTTGCGTTTCCGGATCGTAACGCGCGTAATATACGTGCTTTAAATAAAAAGACTTCATTTAATTTATTTTTGATGAGTTTCAAAATTGTAAAACGTTAAAATATTATATTTTCTTAAATTATTATCGTTCGTATCGTTTTCGTTTCGTTAGAAAACGTCACTTACGCGCGTTTTCATACAGAGCGCTAACTGTACGAACACGATCGTACGTTTCACTTTCTGATTTTGTTTTCTACTCTTCAGTCATCATTCCAGATCGTTAAACTTTCAGATCTATTCGTACAGATCGTCACCTATACGAAAAATTCGTCGGTTTAGCATTCTGTAACAACAACTGTTATGGTTTTGTTCTGTTTATCCTCGCATACATTTATACATGATAGTATCAAATCAAGCATGTGTGTACCTGTTCAGTGTTGTATGATGTGTTTCTGACCATTAAACCATGAGGTTAAATTCAGATTTCAGAACCATAGCATAATAGTTTAGTGTTTAGCATCAAGTGTCAATAGTATATACATAGTTCACGTAGTTTGTACTTGAGTTACTGTGCAATTTACTGTGCAACTTATTGTTCCGATAACGATTCCGGCACAGATGTTACACAAACACAACCAGTTGAGCCTACCTACACATCCTATAACCAAAGCATAAACCCCAAACCAACGAGTTAACCATGAGTGACACCATAAAACCTAATTTTTCTATCATTTCCCATCACAGTTTTGCAACCGACTTAAACAAGAACAAGAAAGATGTAAGCTCACACAAAACTAAACTAAAATAAAAAAATAAAATATAATAAAATAAAATTGTTGACTCAATTAAATAACTAAACTAAAATTCAAAATTACCAAACAAAGTTAAACAAAGTTTCCCATCCCCACACTTAAACTGTACATTGTCCCCAATGTAGAGAAAAAGGAAAACAAAAGAAAAACTAAAAATAAAAACTAAAAACTGAAAATGACTTAGTTGGTTAAAGAAGAAGACTGTCATGTGCCAGTCTTTCCATGAAAGCTCCTCAATCGATAATTCGCTCCACAAGCTATAAACATACACATGAGATCTATACACAAGAAAGACCAAGCAACCATCAATGAGTCCAAAACATAATAATATCCAAATCCAAGACATATTAAACCACTACCAAACCATCCTCCCCCAAAACCACAAGTTTAGTGTTTACAAAGTACAAATTGTTCAAAAATTATAATCAACACTGTAACAAGCAAACACAAATAGCCACCTCCCCACACTCAATCCTCATCATCACCACTACATGTATCGTCATGCTTATCAGGATCCCGATAGAACTCTGGAATGTCAATGTGTAGTGAGGTCATCAAGTACCTCATGGCATCCTGGTGACTCCTCTGACCTGTGGTCCTCCAGTCCCCGTACTGCTCATGGTATCCATCCATCCTATGACATAGGGAGTCTAAGTTGAGGGGATCTGGTATGGGTTCCCTAAGTGGATAATGTCGGGGAGGAAAGTCTCTCCTAAAAACTGGTCTCGGGCGATGAGTAGGCACAGATTCCATGACAACATCAGCAGCCGGTGTCCCCTACGGTGGCATCATCTAGGGACCCACTACAAACCCTGCCCACCTAGGTGGGTCATCTCTCTCACAAATGCCTGCTCTTCGCAGGTCTCTAAGATCAATAGAGATGGTCAGTGGCCCCATAATCATCAAATCAGGCCTGTATCTGTCAAACACTCCTAAATACTCAGCCATGCGGTAAATGTAAGGACCCATGTCCAACAGCGCTCTCCGGCCACCTCGCCTGCCTCTCGCCAAAGATGTGGCTATCACACAAGCCACATTGGCCTCTCTACCAGTCACCATACAGTATAAACAAAATAGGTCAATCCTATTTACCTTCTCCTCACCAAATGACCTCCCCACCACCGTGCAAGACAAAACCCTATGGATATATCTCAGAAGGGGTCTATTGGTGGAGAAGGGGGAGGCAGCAATCGTGCCCTAAAACTCACTCAAATCAACCTCAGAAATACAAAAGTCCCTGTTCTTCTTAGTGGCACCTCTCAGGGACGATGTAAACATGGGGGACAAGACCTCATCCTCAGTATAGAACCCAGACACCACAACGAACTGAGGGATAGGCATCTCATAGACACGTCTACCTAAAGAAAAAGACACTACGTCCACTGAGTCAAACTCAGAGTCATCGTACATGAAGGTGGAGTGGAACTCCAGTGTCAGTTTCTTATATTGAGGCCAGTCACACGTTAAAACCTAAGCCACTTGGGTCCTAAAAGCCTCTCTAACCTGTCTCTCTTACCCAACTGGTCAATCAAATCCCAACTGATATTCCTTTGGTGGAGGAGTTCTAGAGAAATAAACGTGTCAATCCTACACTCTCAAAAGTACCCAGCTCAATAAGTAGCAGTGTATGATCTCTCAGTCTCCTGGTCTTGGTGGTTGGCACTCTTTCAGCTTCCAAATAATGGATAGTCCTTTCATCCCGTTGGACCTGCACTAAGGAGCTCGGTTCTCCCCTGGGCCTTGGAACTGGCCCTCTTCTCCTCTTCCCAGCAGCTCCCGAAGAACCCGCTCCAGACATACCTGAAAACAAAGTAAAACAAAACAAAAGCTGCCAAGTTAGCAAAGAAACCAAAAATATGTAACCGTATAGCATTTCATTCGTGGTTACCAAACAATCCAAGTTAGGCTATAAACAACAATTTAATTCCAACAATCAAAAACTAATTTTTGTTTACCCCTCACAACTCATTGCTAATATACTTTCCAAAAATCAGTTTCCTTGTTCATTCCAAAAGCTCCATGGTTATTAGCAAAGCAAAATTTTATCCAAACAATTAGCATATGGTTTCATGACATCAATTGAACAAGTTCAAGCACAATGGTTTCAAGATTACACTAATCCAACATGTATAACTACCATCATGCTAAAAAAAACCAAAAACCCAACAAAAACTAAGACCTAAACTAGAAACTTGAAAAAATAATCAAAATGCAAGAAAAATGAGTTTGGATAGGTGTGATTTTTTCTTTGATTACATTATTGAATTAAGTGATTTATGTTTGTTCTATAGTAGGATTCAATTGGATGTTACCAAGTGTGGGAGAAAAGATGATTTTTGCTGACAAATAAAAGGTTTACTTACTTTGATTTCTTACTCAAATCATTTACCTATCATATATATGTTTGCTAAGTAAATGTGTATCTTTACCTTTTAAATTGATGTAATGAAATATATAAGGTCAACTAAATTATTATTTGCTATATAGGATCCATATATACCGCTTTATACATTTGTCTACTTCAGTTTACAACTAAGAAGGTTTTTGGATACACGTTTGATTTGATTCTTTCAGCCTTGATCTGTTAAATGAAGTAAATGGATAAATTGACCATGTAAAGATGAAAAGGGTTATATATACCAACAAGTCTTATCAATTTGGATCCACATGTAATCGTTATGTATATATCACATGGTTGATTATGATCTTTTAAGGTTTACCATTAAAAATCAAACTGCGGCCCGCTGCGAAGCGCGGGTCGCTCTTACTAGTTTATTTCTATTAACCGAAATGCCAACCAAAGCACATATTATGTGAGGATTTTTTAACTAGCTGAAATGTGTCTAGTTAACAATTATTCAAAACAAGGAAGGAAACATTAATTGTTTTTTCTAACATATAAACGTGGAAATAAAATAGGTTGTGCCTTTTTTCTTCATCTGTTGCTTTTTGTTTCCTACAATATCCTCGTTAAGGAGGAGTTTTTCTCCGAAAGGCGAGATTATAATCTGAGACTTTTCGGCTGCAGTTATCAGCTCTTCACTCACGAAATCCTCAACGCTGATTTTTCTGTTGTCTGCTTCTCTTTTGAGTTGAAAATCTTGTAAACCTTCTTTTTCGAAAGCAAGGCAACCTTCAAGGCCCGTACCATTTTTTTTCATCACGACAAATAATTGGCGTAGCTCAGAGGACTCATCCATGTGCTGGGTCAATTTTGACCCATGAGAAAAAGGCCCACAAATGTTTTTGTTGGCCCATGTATTTTTAAGTAAAAATAAAAGGGATGTAGGGTTAAAAAGTGGCAGCTGTTGTTTTTGGAAGTGCTGTTCGAACAGCAGCAACAAAAAGAAAAGGGGGAAAGAAATTTTCGTCATTTTTGACCTAGTCACGTTTCCTGCTGATTTCCCGGAGTTTCAACCGTCGGATCGTCTTCATTTTTGGACAGCTTCTTCGTCACATCTAGGGGAGCTTATCCAACGGTGGGTTTTGTTTAATAACTTCCGGAGGTTGGGTTTTCGAGCCCCTGTTCACAGCAGACGTTTTGTGGTTATTTTCTTCCTCTTTTGTCTTTGATTTGTTACCATATGCTTGATGTTAGTGTTTCCAAGTGTATGATGGTTATTGTATGCCTCTAGTATACCTAGAGAAGACTTTGTATTGCTCTAATTTTGGTGATAGTGGATTTGAAGCGGCTCTAGTAGTCCCGTGGTTTTTACTATCATTTTGAGAGGTTTTCCACACTAAAATTTTGGTGCTCTTTATTGTTTTAGAATTCTCTATTTGTTTGCATCCTCATAGGTTCATTTGAGTTGGGAAAGTTTGGTCAAACGAAGATAATTCCGCATTTGTTGTTTACCGTTGTGACCAGGTCGCGTGTTTTCCCCATCACCCTGCATATTAACCAAATGATTTAAAAAAACTTAAGAATGTTATAAAAAAAAAAAAAAAAAAAAAAAAAACTTACTTTGGGTTTATCTTGAAAGATTCAAACTTTGGGTTAAGAAAAACAATTTTTGTAAAACTGTTCTTTTCTATGATCTCAAATAGATCTTGCATATTGCGCATTCCATACTTAACAGTGGTGTTCAGATTGCTTAGTCTCTTAGCCTTGTAAAGAGCTGTTTTTGAATAGCTTTCATGGTAAGACTCTGAAAAATATATAATGCAATTATTTAAGAAGAGAGATAAGATAAGATTTTTGTTTATATAATCATCATACTATACTAATAAACAAAAATGTATTTAAGCCACTTGGCATTTTCTCACACCCACAATGCCACATGGTAAATAATTAGCATATCAACATTTTTAAACCCGATTACTAAAACCACGCGGATCCCATGTCCGGATGTTGCTTCGTATGGATTATGGAAACGTGCACGGAAACCCTATTATTTTTTCACACTTTTGTTAATTATTCTTGCCTTTAATTCAACCCGTGTTTTACACGGGTTTATAATCTAGTAGTAAGACAAAATAAGATATATATTTACTTACCAAAGCTAATGTCCGAATGCACAGTAAGTTTAGGTCCTAGCCCATAAGTATAGCTAAGCATATGAGAGAATTTAAGATCCCTCTCTCCTCTAACAAGGATATTGTCTTCTTCGGTGATATTGAAGAATCCACACTTCTTCGTAGTGAATCTTCTTATATTCATTGTACTTTTCAGAATCTTAGTGTTAATTGCCTACAAAATTTAAGGCAATTTACTAAAATCCATAAAAGAACTAAATCCTTATGAAAAGTTCAGTCGAGATAAAACTAATAATTACCAAGATTAGTTTTATCAATCATTCCAACATGAAAAATTCAATCGAGATAAAACTAATAATTACCAAGATTAGTTTTATCAATCATTCCAACATGAAAAATTCAATCGAGATAAAACTAATAATTACCAGTGAAGACATTTTGTGGAAAATGTAACTTCTTCAGAAAAAGAATTATGATCTCCCTAGGTATGAGCGCCAGAGCGAGTGGAGTCCTTTCCTCAAGAAAACCGTACGTAATCGTAATAAGAGGGACAGAAAGGTTATAAGTGAGCGGGAAGAAACATAATTTTTTAGGTAGAGGGAGGGAGAGAACGGTTATAAGTGGGCGGGAAGAAACATAATCTTTTACTTAGAGGGAGTTAACCTGAGAAGTTTTAAAAAAATATGATTTTCGTAAATTTAAATTAGCAATAAAATTTTGAAATTTAAAACTTGCAAGTTATTACGTTTAGGGATTAAATTAGTAATAAAATTTCGAGCTGCTTTTGTACCATATGGTACCTCAATAAATCAAATAAACCTGATCTCAAATTCAATTCCTATTAGGATTCAAGAAAATCAATTAGAAACTAAGACTTGGCATGTTTTAATTGGAAATGTATAGAGATTTTTGAAACACAGTCAAAAGAAAAAGAAATCAAACTAATACATCAATAAGATACGTAGAGAAGGATAATCATTCTTCTAAAATAGTGGTAAATTAAAAGCTGCAGAAAAAAATAACTAACAGCTATAACATAGTTAGCAGAAACCAATCTTTCGGCAAACCATACCCTAGAATTAGCATCAATTTCAAATGAGAAAAAATCAATTCACTTCTCAATTTGGCGTTGCATCAAATAAAATAATATAAGCTTCGTTACAGAAGATGAACGCAAAAAAAGTAGCACAAAAAAACTTACAAATTCTGTTGGTGAAGAACCAAAGAAAGAGCTTCAATGAGCAACTGTAGAAACCAAGATGTCGAGTAAAATACCACCACACATATTCAATAAAAGAATCTAAATAAAAAATTAGTTAGTTTGTCCATCACCAATTACCATAGATTGCAATTGCATTAATATCAAATACAACCCCATCAGGAGTTTCAAAAAGAGGAATCTGCATTAGTAGAAATCAGAAAAATAAATAATTGTACAATATTTTGTTTTTAATAAAAAATGCAATGCAGATAAACATTGAAAACAATACCTTTCCAACATGGTTCATCTTAAGAAACTTAGACACCCATCTTAAAAATTACCAGAAATTTGGATTTTGGCATCAACATATTATGGGGCAATTAAAGCCTTGTAAATACTTTTGTTTTGCCAACAAATTAAAATACACAATACATCTTACAAAACTATAGCCCAGCCAACCTATCTAGTATTGGTTTGCCATCTTACAAAACTATAGTCACCGGCTTGGTTAGAAAGGTCTGTGACTTAGAAACTATAGTCATCGGCTTGACTTCGAGAACGTTTTATGCCAGAAGCATAATGCTTTACTAAAAAAAC
Organism: Mikania micrantha; assembly: GCA_009363875.1. Taxonomy (NCBI): domain Eukaryota; kingdom Viridiplantae; phylum Streptophyta; class Magnoliopsida; order Asterales; family Asteraceae; genus Mikania; species Mikania micrantha. The sequence goes on from SZYD01000537.1 coordinate 21,247, forward strand.
ATTTGGCATAAAATGTCTTATTTTCATATGTATCCTTATTTAGTTGCTCACCGAATGCAATTACTGGAAATGCCGAGGCAAAGAAGAAGTACGTGAAGAAAATAAATGTAACATTTTCAGAATAGTAATATTTTATAATTATACCTCCTTCGTGGTAGTTAAACTCGATTCCCTTCTCGATAGATGACTTAAGCTTTATGTAATATATAACAATAAGATGAGTTCAAGGATAAAGTAACCTAAGCCACTTAGATACAACCCTCACAAATGGCATAATTACAAAAATACAAAAAGCTCAAAACGTTGCATACATTTTAGTAAATGTCAATAAAAATCGATAGACTCTAAGTTGTGTTAAAAGTTAAATCACTTACAATCTATTATTATCAAAGTAAAAATGATTTATAAAAGCGATTCATATATATATATATATATATATATATATATATATATATATATAGGTATTATTACTCAACTCTGATAGGACAGACCCTTTTTTTAGTTTACTAAATTGTTCACATTTGTAAAAATAACATCTTATTGATGTAGCACCTACCAAAACTTTATCGTCCAAAAGTTATTACACTTTTATGCTTCTGTTTGGTTACTTTAGTTATGCAGCTCTAGATCGCATTGATTTTTGGTGCCTTTTTTTAGTCATTTTAATTGAGATTAGTTCATGCTTAATATTACTTTTAATTGTAGTAGGTATAGTGCATAAGTGTCTAATATATGTTTAGACTTGAACCAGCAACAATTTTTTTAACTTTGAAAATTAGTAAACATAGATAAAAGTATTAAATTTGAGATACTTGCTTAGAGATTTGGATTTTTATTAAATTTGAAAGATTTGCTTAGAGATTTAGGTTTTTGTTGGTTTAGGGTTTAAGGTTTTGGTTTAAGCTTTAGGGCTTAGGGTTTAGTTCGTGATGAAAGTTTTGATTTCGATATGTAACTTATGCTTTTACAAATGATATATAATACCTACCTGTTTTATGGAGTGTACTGAGATAACCCGCCGCTACGCGCGGGGGGAATAAACCTAGTTTATATAATATGTGAACTATTATTACTAAACATCACAATTAGAAGGTCACTCAGCATGAGGCACTTCAACTTTCCAGCCCCTCGCGAAGAGGTTGTCTACAACCCAAATCAGGAGAGTAAAATGATGGTCCCACATGAGAGTATATACTAAATGTATAAACCAAAATTTATTCAGTACGTATTAAATATGCATGAAAACATAAACCTTTATAAGGGAAACCTCATTGATTTGGTGGAGGGAGGTGCAACAAGCTGGATGTGGTCTTCTTGCTGAACAAACAACTATTGAAACTATTTAAATGACTCCCCCACCATCCGTTTATTAGAAGATCACTCAGCATTTCGCACTTCAACTGATGTTCCAAGTGTAGTTGGTTGCAATGTCTCCACATGTTGTTAACCGGTTAACTTCATGTAATGAATAAAATTGTTATTATCTATATTTTGTAAAAGGTTAAGAATAACAATAATTACAAAAAAAAAAAAAAAAAAAAGTGCTGAACAAAAAAGATTCTTAAATGTTTCTTGTATTTTAAAGTACCTTAAACAACTATATTAAGGCAACATGAAGCAACATCAAACACTTTTTTGATCAACAACATCAAACATGGTCTATCAATTTTTTTAATATCACTGTAAAAGAAGGATATATTGAAGACCAATTTATTGCCTCAAAAGGGCTTGGATAATGCCTACATAAATTCCTATTTCAACTGAAAATCAATGTTTTAGTGACAAGCTTTATGCAATATATAACAATAAGAAGAGTTGAAGGATAAAGTAACCTGAGCCACTTAGATACAACCCTCACAAATGGCATAATTACAAAAATACAAAAAGCTCAAAACGTTGCATACATTTTAGTAAATGTCAATAAAAATCGATAGACTCTAAGTTGTGTTAAAAGTTAAATCACTTACAATCTATTATTATCAAAGTAAAAAATGATTTATAAAAGCGATTCATAACTTCAATTTTGAACTTCTTTCTGCCTCTCCTCTAGCATTTTCCTTTCCTCCAACTTTTTGAAAAACTATAAAGAAAGATGCTTAGTATCAAATCAAATTAAATATTTTTCATGCTTTATATGGTAATGGTAATGGTGTTATACCACCTCATTTTGTCTTTCGTTACTTGGTCTCCGACTAGAATCCATACCAACCTTTTTTAGTGACATGTTCTATCCCAGCCCCGTCTGCATGTTGTTATTTATTCAAAGAATAAAAAGCACAATAGAACTGTTTCTTACCCATATTTACATGTTGCAGGATTGATTTTCTCTACTGTTTTCCTGGATCTACATTTGGTTAATTATAGAACAATAAATTCCTATATATAAACAATTAATTTGTAATGTTTTTACATAAGAAAATGAAAAAAAAAAAGGTGGCAGGTTGGTCTTCTCCAGCCTATATGAAATCAACAATTAAGCTATAAAATAAGTTTCAAAATGTGCGCACCACAATGCTAAAGTTAACAGGATGTGATTCCATGACACGCATGTGATGCGGCTGATGTGAGGAATTATTCTGTTGACCGGTATTTAAACACCATCCATTTCAATCGTTTAAATATGCGCCCATACATATAACAAAACTAAATTATCTCCATTTAAATTCACAAGTTTCCATCTAACATAAAAAACAGTTCAAAAGGCTTATGTATCATCAATAGCTCATATCTACTAACCTGCAGTGTGAAGATATTATAATTATATTGCATATCCTTTGTCAAAAAATCAGCTCCTATTTTTGCCTTGTATTGAGGGCTACAATTTTTCTTGTAATGATATAATCAAGTACCTTTAGCTAATGCGTAGGTGTGAACTGACAAAACACAGTTGACAAAACACCAACACAAATATGACTTATGGTTGCATATTTAGTGAGTAGGTGACTCACCTTAGCTCGTAGGATCACCACCAAAGTCAACTTTTTCGTGTCAGTGCCTTTGACTTGTTCCTTGACTTTCATCACCATTACCTAGTTATATTACACGCATACAACTACATTCAATACACATAACACATATTCAAATTCATTTTAACCCCTTTTTACTCGTTTGTTACCAGAATTTAGTATATGGTAATGGTTATGCACCAATTCACCATTTCATTCATAGTTTACACTCAAATCATCCATTAATCATACAAATTTCACCTTTTACGATTATAACACTAATTCACCTCATCCATACTTTTAAACCTACTTTTAGGTAAAAATCAAATTGCTGACATTTCATCAAACAACTTGTGTGCAAGAAATTCACTTGCACATTTTCAACTACTTCAAAACTCCTTAAATTCCCATTTATGAGTCTAATCATTCCAAGTTCAACAATCACCCCAATTCACCAATTTTATACAATTTCAAATGTTACAAATCATCATATCATCATTTAGTCATGATCAACAACCATTTTAAGACTCCAAGTTTATCTTCCTCATGAGCCATGAAAACTCTATTTTAATCAAACTACATCAAACTCCATGAAATGATCTAAAAGTTGTTATAAGATGATACTTATGATGATTAACGACATATAACACTATCCAAACTCCAAATTCCGGATTTAACCCATTCTACTCACACCCCTATAAGAGACCCATGAATTTCACCACCAAAAGTAACAAAATTACTTACCTAGATGTAGTATGAAGTAAGGAGAACTCAATTCCTTAGTTGCATTAACGATCAGACCAAGAATCAAGCTCCAATTTGATCGATCTCCCTGGACTCTTTTCTTCCTCTCGTCGGCAGACTCACACCAGCACACACATGAAATGTGTATTTTGACTATGTCAAAGTTTTATTCTCCTTTCTAATAAACGTTGCTCATTTGGAAATTTTCGTCCCTCAAACTTTTAATTTAGTTATCTTACTTAACCAACCTAGTCAAGTTAGTTACTAGTTCACTCTAATACCCAAAAATGTTATTTAAAACACCCATCAATTAAAATACAACCGTAATTATCCACCAATTATGTGAGGGTAATTTCTTGACTTAAGGACTATATGTGTTACAAATGTTTAAATTTACGACCATATAAGTAATTTATGAAACTTAAAGACCAATGATAATGATACATACGACTTTTAACGTGTCTTTGAATTTAACAGACGACTTGAACAAAATACATTTCATTAGAAAATTGAAGAATATATCATCTAAATTCCTTTAGTGTAACAAGTGACTAGTTTAGGTTTAATTCAAATAAGTTGCTATAAATAAAAAATTAATAAAAATATATGATTTTGTGCATTGAAATTGGCCAGACATTCACCAACCATCAACGTAACTTTGTCTATCCATTATAGACACCATGAAAATAGAGACATTCATAATGATTAATACCATATAAGACCTCTCACACTTTCACACATGTACCCATCAAATTAAAAAGAATGTTATTTTAAAAGATAATGGAGCTTTTTCTTTTTGCATGCAAAGATTGCTTACACAAAACAAACCCCACAAGGTTTTAACACAAAAATATTATTATGAAATTATAAATAACTAATGGTGATAGATTAACAGAAAATTGATTGATTGATTTGAAAGTATGTTAAACAAGGTCAATATTAATAAGAGAACTTTAGGGCAAATGGGTATTATTTTAGTTAAAGTAAGTCTACTTTTTTATTATCCTAGAAAACTACAATTAATATTATATATTACAAAAGTTAAATAAACAAAATCAAGTATTTGTAAATAAAAATCTAGAAATTATGTTCAATCAGTATAATACATAGGTTTTATAACATAATAATATCAGTAATATTTGTAGTAGGAGTAGTATAGTAATAATAATAATAAAAATTGGTATTTCATGAATATGAAAATTTAAGATTATTAATCCATTAAACTAAAAAAGTGAGCAAAAATTGTATATTAATACATAAGTAACTAAGTGAACACATGTTATTCTTGTTGTCATAGTATTCTTATTTTTCACCTAACTAAACACATGTTACTTGTTGTAGTCATATTATTTTTATTTTTCTACCTCTCCTTTCATGCCTACATTAGAGGGATTGAAGAATCTCATAAATAATTAAATATACTGATGTTGTCTCAGTATTATGTCTTAACCTGTATTTTGATTCAAGACCTTTTATAAAAAAGTTATGAGGAGAACAATTAGACTAATTTTTTTTTATAAATATAAATTTCGCTCACAATTTAAAATTTCCACCCTCCAATCACTCATTTAAAATTATTCAAATAACGCTGTTAAAATCTATCAGTTTCATAAATGTTGCATATATACTTTTAACAACGTGCATTACCATCGTTAGGGCGGTCCCTTCCCTCGCAAAATTATTCATCCAAACTCAAAACCACTTCCGTAATGTTGTTTACAAATGTCAAAACCACAACACACCAAAATCCATTAAATTACCACAACTACTTGTTAATAATAACTACGTACTCTAGATGGAAATAAAAAATATAATCATGATCACTATTCACTTACAACGAAAAATATAATTAATTTTTGAAGTAACAATCTAATTTATTATAAGAAATAAGGTTAAAAATATATGTATTACGTGAGTCTAGTAAATCTTTTCACTAAAAGAAACCCATATATTTGATTGAAATTTTTTGTTTAAGTCTTTTAGCTTAGTTTACTATTATTATTTACCTTCTCTTATTAAGTTTATTATTTTGATTATCGTCTTTCTATTTTTTTTCTTAATTAGATTATTTTCTTAGTTATTAAAAAATTATGAATAATTATATTAATTGATTCTATAAACAAAAAAAGGAGCATCATATTGCCTCATTATTATAATTAATTTATTTTGACTGACTTATGAATACTAAATCTAGAACTTGAAAAATCAGATTAATTGTTATTAATTCGCTTTAAAAAAATTTTAAACCTTTTAACATAGAAAAAACATTTGTACTTTTTAATGGCAAAATAAATTAATATCAATTACTACTTTAAGATCGAAAATGCTAAATAAGCAATCGTTTTATTATTTTCAATTATATATGTTTTATCCTTTCATAGAGACATTTAATAAAATTGAGATAGGTAAAAAAAAAATTGTTCAATTCACCAGAATTCAAAAAGTGACTTGTAAAGTTGTTGTTTATTATAATAAGTATAAAACTAAAGCTTTTATTTAGTTCATGTCTCATTAAATTATAGTATATTACAACTTTAATGAAAACTGGCACACTCAATGTTTTCAATTCAATTAAAAAAATATTAATTTATAAGTAATTCTAGATAACTCAATTTATATCCGGAGAATTGCCTCAACTGGTAAAAGCTCACCCTCCCAATGTGAAGGTCATGGGTTCAAACCTTGTTGGGAGCAATTTAATGGATATCCAGGTGAAGGAACGAATCAGGGTTTTAATCCCAGGTTCGAACCTAATGGGGGCCGAGGGTTTACGGATTTCATCCGGTTCTCGCGCACCTGGGGGCACACGTGCCTCAGGTCGGAGATCGAGGAATCGATCTTAGCTATCAATCGCCAGGATAACTGAAGGTAGCACGACGAGACAGTTTAAATGCCGTTCAAAAGAAAAAGATAACTCAATTTATAAATATAAATTCATTTTTTAGTTTATTTTTTCTTAAATTTTGGTGTGTTAAGTGTTAACTTTCTCATAACCAGGCTAAAGGATGCGAATTGGTTGTTGGAGGACTTAAGACTTTAGAAAGGTTGAAAAGCTAACGGTACCATACTTGATTATTTGAGTTGGTAATGGGTAATTATTTGTAAATTGTTTAATTTTGTCATCAAAGCTTAGGAAAGAGGCACAATCTTTTTTACTCTAACATGTTTATACTACTTTAATAAAACTTTATCATCTACTTTTACTTTAAATCTCCGGCTTGAGGGCTTTGAGGTAGAGGCTGACTGCTTGGTGTTCACTGATGGTTACCTTGTTCAGGAGGGCATCAAAGGAGGTGTTCAACGTGTGCAGGTCATCAGTCTGGGTGAGGGACGCAATCTCCTCCATGGGGTCTTCAAACATGGCGTTTGAGAACCTGGCGGATATGGCTCTAACATAGTCTGCCCATGGTAATTCGACCACGGTGGCCCCCTCGTCTTCATAAAAGCCTGATACCACTGAATGGCATCACCCTCTAAATGTATAACCGCATACCAAAGTTTCATGTCTTCCGGTGTCTCGTCGATAGCAAAGAAGTGTTCGCAACGATAAATCCAAGCTTCGACCCCTTCCCCTGAGAACCGGGGGAATTCCACCTTACCAATGCGCATGGGCCGATTGCCCCCACGCGATTCTCCTTCATGGAATGGAATGGATCCGTACCCACCCCCTCCAGGATTGCCGTGATGCGAACTGCTCCCGCTGGAATGATCCTTGAACGCCCGTAGAATCTCCTCCTGTTGCTTCAATGATTGTTCCTGCTGCCGCATGGATTGCTCCTGCTGTTTCATCAAGGTTGCCAAGGTGGCCTGCAAATCGGAGATGGCCTTCCCATGGTCCTTGAGAGTTGTCTCCAGTTCCTGGCCACGAGTTGTTGTCATGATTGCTGATCGAAGATAGAGAATCCGACGAGGTATCGGATAGCTCTGATACCCTTGTTAGGGTTGAAGAAGGTTTTGCTAAGAAGTAGGAAAGTAGTTCGATTTTGGATGACTTCCAGATCGTACGTAATTGCATTAAATAAGAAATCAACTTACATAATCAACCCTTCAGAAATAAACAAAAGACCATGCAGACCCTAACCTTTCTAAACAATTGGAAACAAAGGAAAACTCAAAGAACAATAAAAGAAAACGTAACAAGAAGACGTGGCAGTGGGGACGGAAGGCGCAGATCGGAGAATTTTGTGGAGGGTTTGAATTTGAGGCATCTTATGAATTTGAGGATGAGATATGTTTTGTTACTTGTATCTCAAACTTTAGCAGTTGTACATGTCTAAAAACGAAGACATCTCATTTTCTCCCTCCAATATAAAAACCCGCGCGATGCAGCGGCGGCCACCCGTTACCAGATCGTCAACTATAATGCCTTACTTTTTAAAAAATATCTTGAATGTTTAGAATTATGGTCCTTTTTTAAAATAAAAAAATAAAAAATTGATATGGTCACCCTAAAAACATAATTTCGTGGCAAAATGTAAACGTGCTCAAATGAAATCTTCTACCTATAATAAACAAGTAAATCAAAGTACACTTGTCAAATTTTTAAACCACTTAATGACACTTGTCAAATTCTTAAACCACTTTTGACACATGTAACATTCTAACAATGTTATCTACTTCTCTTTCATATTAATTACTTAGGGGCTGTTTGGTAGCCACTTAATGGGTCTGAATCAGAACCATTCAGATTCAGACCTTTTTTTTGGGACATCTGAACGAAAAAAAACATCTGAATGGAGGTCTGAATGGTTAAGATCTTGAACCAAGTCTGAATGGGTATGAATGGAGAAAATGGAGAAAAAAGAAAGATGTGTCCTGTCTTCCTTCACACCGGCTTCCTCCTCCCCCAACCCTATCTCGGCGCCGCTCGACCAACAGCCTACTGCACCGCGCCGCTCGACCCCACTGCCTATCGGACCGCCAATCGACGCCACCGCCGACCGCATCAAAGCATCCCACCGGTGGTTCAGAAATTCAGAAGTTCAGATGCGGCGACCGCATCAAAGCATCATGTCTTCCTTCACGTCGACCGATGTTAGGAGTGTGTGACAGGAGGCGAAGGTGGCGACGGGAGGCGGCGACAAAGGTGAAGGCGGCGACGGGTTGCGGGAGGCGGCGACGGGAGGCGGGAGGCGGCAATGCTTGAGTTGGGCGACCGACGGGATGGGTTTGAAATTTTTTTTAGGGTTTTTCAATTAAAAGGTATTTTTCATTCACATGCTAAAACAAACACCACCACTTAATGGTTGAGACCCTCTTAACCATTCAGACATCTTAACCATTCAGATCTTAATGATCCAGACACAACCAAACGACCCCTTATATATTGTCTTTCATATTAACTAATTTAATTAAATACAATAGCTAATGATTTTAATTATGCATATTTTTTATTAATAATAATTTTTTGATAAATTATAAATCAAATATTTATATTAAAAATAGATTATGAAAATAAAAAATATATAAAACTATTTTTCGAAAAAACCAAAACCCAGAAGTTTAAACAATGAGATTTGCATATATAAAATAGTTTTTAATACTATTTTAAAAATAAAATGTTAAAAAATAACTTAAATTCAATCATATTTTATCTCAAAAATCGTTTTTTAAATACTAAATTTTTAATAATTACTATATAATATTTTTTATACAATCCGTGTAATACACGGGATATTAACCTAGTTTATATAATATGTGAACTATTATTACTAAACATCACAAGTAGAAGGTCACTTAGCATGAGGCACTTCAACTTTCCAGCCCCTCGCGAAGAGGTTGTCTACAACCCAAATCAGGAGAGTAAAATGATGGTCCCACATGAGAGTATATACTAAATGTATAAACCAAAATTTATTCAGTACGTATTAAATATGCATGAAAACATAAACCTTTATAAGGGAAACCTCATTGATTTGGTGGAGGGAGGTGCAACAAGCTGGATGTGGTCTTCTTGCTGAACAAACAACTATTGAAACTATTTAACTGACTCCCCCACCATCCGTTTATTAGAAGATCACTCAGCATTACGCACTTCAATTGATGTTCCAAGTGTAGTTGGTTGCAATGTCTCCACATGTTGTTAACCGGTTAACTTCATGTAATGAATAAAATTGTTATTAATATATATATTAAGTGTCAAATTTCGCAACACTCAGTAAAAGTACTGTTTCTTTTTCAAGGTCTTTCATACAATACATTAAAGCACTACTTTATACATACAGATAGATACAATATCATACCTATAAATCCTTTTTTACCTGCTCTAAAATCATGCACATTTCATCTTCTTCATCTTATCCCTTTGCTTCGACAGCCACTGTTCTTCCACGTCGTCAACGTCGTCGCTCTTCAATTTCACTCTCCGATTTCAGGTTCGTTTTTTTCCTATCCTACAATTTCTGACTCATATTCATGTTTAATGCAATAACAATTCTTTTCTAATACACTATTTCGTCTCTTACCACTATTATTTCAATACGTTGCTTCTACGATCCCCTTCTTGAACTACGGTCATTGATCCACCAAATTCCCTAAAGTTAACCCCATTAATGCTATAACCCCTTTGTTTCGTAGCTTAATTGTTAACCTAATCCCAAAAGATAGTAACTTAGGCGATTGTTCAGTTTCAACTTATATGTTTTGATTTTAAGCTAATCCCAAAAAATAGTCTGTTTGGCCATTTTTCAGTTTCATCTTTTTGGGTGATTCTTTATATGTTTTGATTTTAGGGTTAAATACAGTGGTATAGGTTCTGGACTTTAAACGTTGGTGAAGGAATTACAAAAGTTGCGATGTAGAATTCTGAGAAATCAGTATTCCTCCACGCCCTCAAGCTGTTGGATTTCAAGGTATGTTTTTGGCATAGCATGTTATGTGGTGAAGGGCGATGTTATCGTTCTTTAGACTCTCTGTTAAAATACGTTGAATTAAACCTTGTCAAAATCTATCATGAAAACTTAAAATCAGTAGAGTGTTGTATTCATATATATCCTGGATGTGAAGTCATGAACATTAGTTATAGTCGGTAATAATTTGTAAATTCTTTTTTTATGATGTTTTAAATTTGATGGATACGGTTAGATAACTACTACTTTGATTATCCTCTGATATATGAATCATGTACATGTCTTTTATGTGATTTTAATAGTCCTCTAATCTATATGTAGTCTCTCTCATGGGTTACTGATTCATTTCAAGATTCTTTTACTTGAAGACTGTTATTTCAGAGGTTAGCTTCGTAACAAATAGCAGACTTAGCTTTATAATTGAACAATACTTCAAAAGAGTATGTATATATATATATAGGTAATATTACTCAACTCTGATAGGACAGACCCTTTTTTTAGTTTACTAAATTGTTCACATTTGTAAAAATAACATCTTATTGATGTAGCACCTACCAAAACTTTATCGTCCAAAAGTTATTACACTTTTATGCTTCTGTTTGGTTACTTTAGTTATGCAGCTCTAGATCGCATTGATTTTTGGTGCCGTTTTTTAGTCATTTTAATTGAGATTAGTTCATGCTTAATATTACTTTTAATTGTAGTAGGTATAGTGCATAAGTGTCTAATATATGTTTAGACTTGAACCAGCAACAATTTTTTTAACTTTGAAAATTAGTAAACATAGATAAAAGTATTAAATTTGAGATACTTGCTTAGAGATTTGGATTTTTATTAAATTTGAAAGATTTGCTTAGAGATTTAGGTTTTTGTTGGTTTAGGGTTTAAGGTTTTGGTTTAAGCTTTAGGGCTTATGGTTTAGTTCGTGATGAAAGTTTTGATTTCGATATGTAACTTATGCTTTTACAAATGATATATAATACCCGTTTTATGGAGTGTACTGAGATAACCCGCCGCTACGCGCGGGGGGAATAAACCTAGTATATATAATATGTGAACTATTATTACTAAACATCACAATTAGAAGGTCACTTAGCATGAGGCACTTCAACTTTCCAGCCCCTCGAAAAGAGGTTGTCTACAACCCAAATCAGGAGAGTAAAATGATGGTCCCACATGAGAGTATATACTAAATGTATAAACCAAAATTTATTCAGTACGTATTAAATATGCATGAAAACATAAACCTTTATAAGGGAAACCTCATTGATTTGGTGGAGGGAGGTGCAACAAGCTGGATGTGATCTTCTTGCTGAACAAACAACTATTGAAACTATTTAACTGACTCCCCCACCATCCGTTTATTAGAAGATCACTCAGCATTACGCACTTCAACAATGTTCCAAGTGTAGTTGGTTGCAATGTCTCCACATGTTGTTAACCGGTTAACTTCATGTAATGAATAAAATTGTTATTATCTATATTTTGTAAAAGGTTAAGAACAACAATAATTACAAAAAAAAAAAAAAAAGTGCTGAACAAAAAAGATTCTTAAATGTTTCTTGTATTTTAAAGTACCTTAAACAACTATATTAAGGCAACATGAAGCAACATCAAACACTTTTTTTATCAACAACATCAAACATGGTCTATCAATTTTTTTAATATCACTGTAAAAGAAGGATATATTGAAGACCAATTTATTGCCTCAAAAGGGCTTGGATAATGCCTACATAAATTCCTATTTCAACTGAAAATCAATGTTTTAGTGACAAGCTTTATGCAATATATAACAATAAGAAGAGTTGAAGGATAAAGTAACCTGAGCCACTTAGATACAACCCTCACAAATGGCATAATTACAAAAATACAAAAAGCTCAAAACGTTGCATACATTTTAGTAAATGTCAATAAAAATCGATAGACTCTAAGTTGTGTTAAAAGTTAAATCACTTACAATCTATTATTATCAAAGTAAAAAATGATTTATAAAAGCGATTCATAACATCAATTTTGAACTTCTTTCTGCCTCTCCTCTAGCATTTTCCTTTCCTCCAACTTTTTGAAAAACTATAAAGAAAGATGCTTAGTCTCAAATCAAATTAAATATTTTTCATGCTTTATATGGTAGTGGTAATGGTGCCCAGTCTGCATGTTGTTATTTATTCAAAGAATAAAAAGCACAATAGAACTGTTTCTTACCCATATTTACATGTTGCAGGATTGATTTTCTCTACTGTTTTCCTGGATCTACATTTGGTTAATTATAGAACAATAAATTCCTATATATAAACAATTAATTTGTAATGTTTTTACATAAGAAAATGAAAAAAAAAAAAAGGTGGCAGGTTGGTCTTCTCCAGCCTATATGAAATCAACAATTAAGCTATAAAATAAGTTTCAAAATGTGCGCACCACATTGCTAAAGTTAACAGGATGTGATTCCATCTAACATAAAAAACAGTTCAAAAGGCTTATCATCAATAGTTCATATCTACTAACCTGCAGTGTGAAGATATTATAATTATATTGCATATCCTTTGTCAAAAAATCAGCTCCTATTTTTGCCTTGTATTGAGGGCTACAATTTTTCTTGTAATGATATAATCAAGTACCTTTAGCTGATGCGTAAGTGTGAACTGACAAAACACAGTTGGCACAAACCACTACTCAAAGCATAAATCTAACAGCCATGCAAAATCAAATACAACAACCAGTGTTTGCACACAACAATAATTTACCAACATAGATAATGGAAAGAAACAAGGCAATGCGTAGCCCTGATAAATGATAATAAACAAGAACACCATAGTTCAAAAATCAAAATTGCAAAAACGATTGCTCAAGTTACAACTGATACATATGCAAAAATACACTTACAATCTTTCATATCAAAGGTTAGAACCTAAAGTATAGACCAGGCATTTAATCTTCTACAAAATTAGGGGTTTTCATTACTCATTTTGATTCCTCGAACATAACCTTAAAAAGTTGAAAACCTAAAATAAATAGTGAGTTTTTAATTCTCTACGAAAATTGATAGTCAAACAGGTAAGTAGAGGATATCATGTGAATACGGCTCCAGGAAATAAATAGTGAGATTTATTTCACAAATTATGTTTTCACCAAAACCCATTGTTTTTCAAATTTATTAAGATATAAAAATTTAATAGAAACATATTGGACAGAAATTTACTCCAATAAGAATTTAAAAATCTTCACCTTGGTTTTAAGAAGCATGTGTGATACACCTAAATATATATAACATATATATACCTTTCTTTGATGAAACTCCGTCTATAATGACAGTAATAGCAACAAGTGCCTTCGCAATACCCAATCTAAGTACTTTAGCAATTATTTGGAATCCAATCTGAGAAAATATAAGATAATTTACCATTTAAGTGCTTTCCATGCCAATACTGGTTAAGATCCTCCAAAACTGGTTTAGCAAATTCAACTGCTTGTTCCTATAAAAAAAAACAAAGAATCATTTAAGAAAATGATACTTAAATTTCTATCTATATAAATATTAAAACATGATTAACTAAAATTTTAGCTCACCAGAGATCGAGCTGCTTTTGTACCATATGGTACCTCAATAAATCAAATAAACCTGATCTCAAATTCAATTCCTATTAGGATTCAAGAAAATCAATTAGAAACTAGGACTTGGCATGTTTTAATAGGAAATGTATAGAGATTTTTGAAACACAGTCAAAAGAAAAAGGAATCAAACTAATACATCAATAAGATACGTAGAGAAGGATAATCATTCTTCTAAAATAGTGGTAAATTAAAAGTTAGCAGAAACCAATCTTTCTGTGACAACCGTCGTAATTCGATAATAAATCTACTATTAATTGAATCAAATAGGCTTGGCCCAGTTAAGCCCAATAAAGGCCCACTAAGAACTGAGGTCCAAACTAGGGCCCGATCTATAAAGTTAAGCTATTTAAATTTACAAACATCTCTTAATGAATTGATTCCTGATTATTGATGCTTGTGAAAGAAAACAGTCAAAGAACCGATTAACTTTTGGTGATCGGGTGTTCACAAAATGCGATAATAAAATCCTAAACAATATATAATAATAATGATATTATTATTATTATTATTATTATTATTATTATTGTTATTATATTTGCCATTATTAATATTATTATTAATAAAATCCAATAAAGGAGGCGTTTTAAAGCGGTTAAGGAGTTACGCAGACTTAAATGGATTTGAAACTCGTTAATCGCTAGGTTAATTATTATTCGACGAATTAATATCATGATATTTTTCGTGTTATATTAACATGTTTCGGTCACGAAATGATAATCGGTATTGATAGATGACTCGTACGGATTCATTACGCGGATAATACGCGAGGTACACGCGATACAGACCGAACTAGGGTATCTCCAAATACCCCAACCCTAGATATAAATAGCAACTTAAAACTTTTGGCCCATTTTCTTGTGAGCCGTTGTTAACATACACTTCACACACTTGTGAGTGTGTTAACCTCCGATGGGGAGACACAAACAAGAAGGAAACCACCGACCATCTCATCTCCTTCCTTCGGCGACTCCAACCTTCTTATCCCGCTCGCAACCACCTTCTGGCGACCATCATTCTACACCCTCTTCGTCATGTTCACAACCCTAGCAGCACACCGCCGGCAACACGCAACCGTACGCGAGTGAGTTCGGCCAGTAGCAGAGACATCGCGGCGGGTCTCGCACCCTATCCTCCTTCCCCAGCTCACCACGTTACCCCGCGAACCTTCTGGCCTGCAGGCCTTCTCCTTAATCGCCCCTTTCCGATGAGCTTTGGTTGACACATGATATAATACCCGTAGAAATGTAACAATTAAATAATTAGTCTCAAGAACCTATAAACTAGTTAACACTCAGGTTAATCACCGAACATTAGGTTATAGTAATACCGACCTGGTTTATTAACCGTCAAATTAGTTGGTGTTTAAGAAACCATATATCAATCATCATCAATTTCATAACATATGTAGGTATATATATATATATATATATTTTGTAAATAAACGAAGGAAAAAAAATATAATAAAATAACTCATTAATATTATTAGTTATTACATACTTAATTACAATAAGTTATAATAATGATGGTGGAAACAATCGGTTACACACCTTTTCACATGTAGGCTAATAACTCTAAATCCTATAGCATTAAACCTATTGTATATATCTTTTCATGTTCGATCTTTCACTGCTTGGAACCAATATCACAAACAAAACACACTTTCCTTGACAAATATCTTGATCAATAAGATCTTCTGTTGTGTCTCCATACACTTCGGTCTTCTGCCAAGAAACCGTTTTGGGAGACCAAGGGCTTCATGGTATTTGTTTCTGTTCGACCAGAAGTTGCGCACCATTGAAATAATCCTCACAACTATCAAGACTCCTCTTTATCAGGTTGATAGTCGATATCATAGCCGCGTCGAGACGCCACCGGTTAAAATTCATGAACCACCAGGATGAGATACCTCGCACCAAGAGTGCCGAAGTTTAGACCGTAGCGGTTCAACCTCGACCGTTCGTAGTATTCATTTTACATCGTCACCGTTTCTCAGCGACCGACCTGTCTTTGTTCCACTGTTAATTAAGGTAACATTAGAAACCTTTCAATTTGTTAAGTTCCTAATCAATCGGTATCATGTCTGATGGCCTTAGGCAAATTGAACCAGTTTATATTAGTACATGTATATGAATAATCGTTGGAATATGATTTGAGAAATGCCATTGTTGTTCGAAAATCAAAAGAAATATGCAAGCCAGACAAGTTAAGGATATATATAACAAAATTATTATCAAAACTACTAATGAGATCTAGTTGGGAATGGTTAAAGCTGATGGGGTTGGATTGGGAGGTTTCCGGTTATAGACCCTCACAAACCATATGAAAGAAAAATAGTTAACTTAATATTTTTTTTTAAACAGTTCACCAAGAAATACAATGTTAAGTTGACTAGTTAAAGCTTTGTTATCAATTCAGGAGTTTCATAGATAAAATCCGTTTAAGCCATATTTTTATATTAGTTTTTAATAAAATTGTTTCGATCGTAAACGTTTAAGATCTACGGTTTACGAAAATAAAGAATAATTATAAATATGATAAATGACTTAGTAAATAAACTGATTTCACCGATTTAACATTAAAACTTTTAATCACTAAGAATTTAACCGATTATATATACAACTCATAACTCGCTTAAAGCTAACATGGTACAAACAAAAACACAGATTTTTGAATCGCCAGAGAGTTAGACTACTCGTTATCATTTGATAATATTTGCTGACTAACCGCTAAGGCTAAGGTACGGATTTTATACCTTCACTTCATAGTATTTCTGTTATGTCTCGTTTCTCATACGGATTTCGTTTATTTAACTCATAGTATATTTTGTTTGTCTCATTTGTTCTATTCGTTTCATTTAGTTAAACCGTTTGGTTTTCGAGCATCCGTTAGTTCTAATTCTGATTGGTTTTGCATGCGATATAATTATAGAATTTTGTATTCATTATCGCATGTTCTGACTTTTGTTTAGATATTTGATTGTGTTGTACCCGTAAATTGTTTCGATTCCGGTACCCGAGCAGAGCCTCCGGTAGGTGATTCTACCGGTGCGTCATTGGGGCATCAATGGCGTAGCACTTGCCGTGACGATGTGACCGGTTCACGGCGTCTCTATTTAGTACTCTGATAGTACAATTGTGCACCTACTGAATTTTGTAGAGGCGTATGGACTGGTCCTAGGATATTTGTTTTGTTTTGGTGAGTGTTGGTGTGTGCCCACATACAGCTCACAATTTGGTACATTAGGCCGACGGGTCTGTGTACAACATTTGTATTGTTTTGTTTTGTGCTCAAATGGGTATCTCCTTACCATACGAATTATTTGATAAGTATTCGCTCTGATTAATTGATATTGTTAATCGTATGGTTAGTTCGTTCTGAAAATTCGTTATCATTATGTTATCTTATTATCATTATAGTGTAATACTTCCGATGACTTGGCCACCACTATATTTTGCCACTTTTGTAATCGTTTACCTTTTTCAAATTTCACCATCATTACTATTGTTCTTCCGTTACTGAGCAATTTTTGGCTCAGCCGTATTTCCTTTTGTTGTTTTTTTTATAACAGGTACACATGGGAGTCAGGGGATGTGTGAAGAGAAGATAATCAGATTAAGGAGTTTAAATCAGATTGTGTTAATAAATAATGTAATTAGGTCTTTTGAATTTCTTTAGTAAACTATGTACTTATTTAAGGTTAAATTCGTTAAAGATGGGATATATGTTTTGTTCAGATTTTCTGTAATTGTGACACGTCAGCCCTAGTCAGGTTGGGGTGTTACAGTTATGGTATCAGAGCAAAAGCTCTTTCCTGTAGAAAACTTAAACAAATTATAATACGTGAGATTAATGGGTAGACGTTGGGTTAGGATTCAAAATTTTTGATTAGTCTAACACTATTTCCTAAATCGTGTAATATGTTTCAGATGTCGTCTGAGAACACGCAAACAGACCCTGCGATCACAGACGCGATCAATCGAGCTTTTAATGAACGACTTCCAGATATAATGGAAACAATTGTGCACCTGTTGAATCCTACGAGGAACTTTCCACCACCACCACCTCCTCCGCTGTATCCACATCCTCCTATTCCTGATCCTCCACCATATGGTCTAGACACTCATACGGACAACACATCAGGAATTCATGTTTGGTTATCAAGGTTTCAAAAACAAAAGCCACGATCTTTTACATCTGCACCTGATCCTATGGATGCTTGCAACTGGATAATGCATGTTGAGAATATTTTTGAAGTCCTGGGAGTTGAGGAACAATTTAAAGTAAGATTAGCAGCTTATAAGCTTAAAGATGATGCACAGTCTTGGTGGAGGGGAATCAAGCATGCTCATGGCGGAGATTCATACGCAACAACTTTGACTTGGGATGAGTTTAAAGAAGTATTCTATCGTCAATATTTCTCAACTTCACATCAGGAAAAGTATTATCGAGAGTATGCTACGATTGCTCAGAAGGATGATGAACCAATGAGGGAGTTCATGGCTAGGTTTACACGATTGGCTAGTTTTCTGGGAGAGGCTGCTGGAAATCAACAGGTCCAAGCTAACAAGATTAAATGGGCAGTATGTGAAAAGTTTAGAAAGTTGATTGTGATGAGTAAGTTTAACAACATCACCGAGGTTGCTGATGTGGTTCAGGCACTAGAGTTAGCAGAGAAGACGAGTCATACTGGGGAAAATCGAAAAAGAGATCGTGATGATTATAATCTTACCTCTTCTGGAAACAAGAAGGCTCAAACAAATGGCCCTATTCATCAGACCCAGATGCAGGTGTATCAACCACCAAACCAAGAAAGAAACAACAAGAACAATTTTCGTGAAGCATGCAAACATTGTGGGAAAATGCATAAAGGCACATGCCACCGGTTAACAGGAGCATGTTTCAGTGTGGACAAATTGGTCATATTGCTAAGGATTGCAAAAACCCAAAGCCTTAAAGAAATGAGAATAATGAAGCTGCTGATGCATCTCTTAATACTGGTGGGAGAGTTTTTGCATTAACAAATGACGAAGCAGGCAATGCGCAAAACAATAATGCATGATCAAGAGAACAAGAAAATAATAAGTCATCTGATGATAAAAAGTTTGAAACACGTTTGTCCTTATTTTATTTTACGTGCCTAGACCGTTATTAAGTAGTTATTTCGATATGATTACTATTGCGAAGTGATTTTAAAAGACATAGCTCGTTTTTGTTATTTAGACATATTTAAAACTAAAAAAAAATATCGATATTTCTCACAATTGTCTTCGGATTGTACGACTTGTTATTGAAAGTTCTCTTTGCAAATTCGAAAATTTGATGTTAATTCAATTTCGAGGACGAAATTTTTTTAAGAGGGGTAGAATTATAATACCCGTAGGAATGTAACAATTAAATAATTAGTCTCAAGAACCTATAAACTAGTTAATACTCAGGTTAATCACCGAACATTAGGTTATAGTAATACCGACCTGGTTTATTAACCGTCAAATTAGTTGGTGTTTAAGAAACCATATATCAATCATCATCAATTTCATAACATATGTAGGTATATATATATATATATTTTTTGTAAATAAACGAAGGAAAAAAAATATAATAAAATAACTCATTAATATTATTAGTTATTACATACTTAATTACAATAAGTTATAATAATGATGGTGGAAACAATCGGTTACACACCTTTTCACATGTAGGCTAATAACTCTAAATCCTATAGCATTAAACCTATTGTATATATCTTTTCATGTTCGATCTTTCACTGCTTGGAACAAATATCAAAAACAAAACACACTTTCCTTGACAAATATCTTGATCAATAAGATCTTCTGTTGTGTCTCCATACACTTCGGTCTTCTGCCAAGAAACCGTTTTGGGAGACCAAGGGCTTCATGGTATTTGTTTCTGTTCGACCAGAAGTTGCGCACCATTGAAATAATCCTCACAACTATCAAGACTCCTCTTTATCAGGTTGATAGTCGATATCATAGCCGCGTCGAGACGCCACCGGTTAAAATTCATGAACCACCAGGATGAGATACCTCGCACCAAGAGTGCCGAAGTTTAGACCGTAGCGGTTCAACCTCGACCGTTCGTAGTATTCATTTTACATCGTCACCGCTTCTCAGCGACCGACCTGTCTTTGTTCCACTGTTAATTAAGGTAACATTAGAAACCTTCACTTCATAGTATTTCTGTTATGTCTCGTTTCTCATACGGATTTCGTTTATTTAACTCATAGTATATTTTGTTTGTCTCATTTGTTCTATTCGTTTCATTTAGTTAAACCGTTTGGTTTTCGAGCATCCGTTAGTTCTAATTCTGATTGGTTTTGCATGCGATATAATTATAGAATTTTGTATTCATTATCGCATGTTCTGACTTTTGTTTAGATATTTGATTGTGTTGTACCCGTAAATTGTTTCGATTCCGGTACCCGAGCAGAGCCTCCGGTAGGTGATTCTACCGGTGCGTCATTGGGGCATCAATGGCGTAGCACTTGCCGTGACGATGTGACTGGTTCACGGCGTCTCTATTTAGTACTCTGATAGTACAATTGTGCACCTACTGAATTTTGTAGAGGCGTATGGACTGGTCCTAGGATATTTGTTTTGTTTTGGTGAGTGTTGGTGTGTGCCCACATACAGCTCACAATTTGGTACATTAGGCCGACGGGTCTGTGTACAACATTTGTATTGTTTTGTTTTGTGCTCAAATGGGTATCTCCTTACCATACGAATTATTTGATAAGTATTCGCTCTGATTAATTGATATTGTTAATCGTATGGTTAGTTCGTTCTGAAAATTCGTTATCATTATGTTATCTTATTATCATTATAGTGTAATACTTCCGATGACTTGGCCACCACTATATTTTGCCACTTTTGTAATCGTTTACCTTTTTCAAATTTCACCATCATTACTATTGTTCTTCCGTTACTGAGCAATTTTTGGCTCAGCCGTATTTCCTTTTGTTGTTTTTTTTTATAACAGGTACACATGGGAGTCAGGGGATGTGTGAAGAGAAGATAATCAGATTAAGGAGTTTAAATCAGATTGTGTTAATAAATAATGTAATTAGGTCTTTTGAATTTCTTTAGTAAACTATGTACTTATTTAAGGTTAAATTCGTTAAAGATGGGATATATGTTTTGTTCAGATTTTCTGTAATTGTGACACGTCAGCCCTAGTCAGGTTGGGGTGTTACAGTTATGGTATCAGAGCAAAAGCTCTTTCCTGTAGAAAACTTAAACAAATTATAATACGTGAGATTAATGGGTAGACGTTGGGTTAGGATTCAAAATTTTTGATTAGTCTAACACTATTTCCTAAATCGTGTAATATGTTTCAGATGTCGTCTGAGAACACGCAAACAGACCCTGCGATCACAGACGCGATCAATCGAGCTTTTAATGAACGACTTCCAGATATAATGGAAACAATTGTGCACCTGTTGAATCCTACGAGGAACTTTCCACCACCACCACCTCCTCCGCTGTATCCACATCCTCCTATTCCTGATCCTCCACCATATGGTCTAGACACTCATACGGACAACACATCAGGAATTCATGTTTGGTTATCAAGGTTTCAAAAACAAAAGCCACGATCTTTTACATCTGCACCTGATCCTATGGATGCTTGCAACTGGATAATGCATGTTGAGAATATTTTTGAAGTCCTGGGAGTTGAGGAACAATTTAAAGTAAGATTAGCAGCTTATAAGCTTAAAGATGATGCACAGTCTTGGTGGAGGGGAATCAAGCATGCTCATGGCGGAGATTCATACGCAACAACTTTGACTTGGGATGAGTTTAAAGAAGTATTCTATCGTCAATATTTCTCAACTTCACATCAGGAAAAGTATTATCGAGAGTATGCTACGATTGCTCAGAAGGATGATGAACCAATGAGGGAGTTCATGGCTAGGTTTACACGATTGGCTAGTTTTCTGGGAGAGGCTGCTGGAAATCAACAGGTCCAAGCTAACAAGATTAAATGGGCAGTATGTGAAAAGTTTAGAAAGTTGATTGTGATGAGTAAGTTTAACAACATCACCGAGGTTGCTGATGTGGTTCAGGCACTAGAGTTAGCAGAGAAGACGAGTCATACTGGGGAAAATCGAAAAAGAGATCGTGATGATTATAATCTTACCTCTTCTGGAAACAAGAAGGCTCAAACAAATGGCCCTATTCATCAGACCCAGATGCAGGTGTATCAACCACCAAACCAAGAAAGAAACAACAAGAACAATTTTCGTGAAGCATGCAAACATTGTGGGAAAATGCATAAAGGCACATGCCACCGGTTAACAGGAGCATGTTTCAGTGTGGACAAATTGGTCATATTGCTAAGGATTGCAAAAACCCAAAGCCTTAAAGAAATGAGAATAATGAAGCTGCTGATGCATCTCTTAATACTGGTGGGAGAGTTTTTGCATTAACAAATGACGAAGCAGGCAATGCGCAAAACAATAATGCATGATCAAGAGAACAAGAGAATAATAAGTCATCTGATGATAAAAAGTTTGAAACACGTTTGTCCTTATTTTATTTTACGTGCCTAGACCGTTATTAAGTAGTTATTTCGATATGATTACTATTGCGAAGTGATTTTAAAAGACATAGCTCGTTTTTGTTATTTAGACATATTTAAAACTAAAAAAAAAATATCGATATTTCTCACAATTGTCTTCGGATTGTACGACTTGTTATTGAAAGTTCTCTTTGCAAATTCGAAAATTTGATGTTAATTCAATTTCGAGGACGAAATTTTTTTAAGAGGGGTAGAATTATAATACCCGTAGGAATGTAACAATTAAATAATTAGTCTCAAGAACCTATAAACTAGTTAATACTCAGGTTAATCACCGAACATTAGGTTATAGTAATACCGACCTGGTTTATTAACCGTCAAATTAGTTGGTGTTTAAGAAACCATATATCAATCATCATCAATTTCATAACATATGTAGGTATATATATATATATATTTTGTAAATAAACGAAGGAAAAAAATATAATAAAATAACTCATTAATATTATTAGTTATTACATACTTAATTACAATAAGTTATAATAATGATGGTGGAAACAATCGGTTACACACCTTTTCACATGTAGGCTAATAACTCTAAATCCTATAGCATTAAACCTATTGTATATATCTTTTCATGTTCGATC
This sequence comes from Mikania micrantha, assembly GCA_009363875.1. NCBI lineage: Eukaryota > Viridiplantae > Streptophyta > Magnoliopsida > Asterales > Asteraceae > Mikania > Mikania micrantha. The sequence goes on from SZYD01000537.1 coordinate 44,578, forward strand.
TTTCACTGCTTGGAACCAATATCACAAACAAAACACACTTTCCTTGACAAATATCTTGATCAATAAGATCTTCTGTTGTGTCTCCATACACTTCGGTCTTCTGCCAAGAAACCGTTTTGGGAGACCAAGGGCTTCATGGTATTTGTTTCTGTTCGACCAGAAGTTGCGCACCATTGAAATAATCCTCACAACTATCAAGACTCCTCTTTATCAGGTTGATAGTCGATATCATAGCCGCGTCGAGACGCCACCGGTTAAAATTCATGAACCACCAGGATGAGATACCTCGCACCAAGAGTGCCGAAGTTTAGACCGTAGCGGTTCAACCTCGACCGTTCGTAGTATTCATTTTACATCGTCACCGCTTCTCAGCGACCGACCTGTCTTTGTTCCACTGTTAATTAAGGTAACATTAGAAACCTTCACTTCATAGTATTTCTGTTATGTCTCGTTTCTCATACGGATTTCGTTTATTTAACTCATAGTATATTTTGTTTGTCTCATTTGTTCTATTCGTTTCATTTAGTTAAACCGTTTGGTTTTCGAGCATCCGTTAGTTCTAATTCTGATTGGTTTTGCATGCGATATAATTATAGAATTTTGTATTCATTATCGCATGTTCTGACTTTTGTTTAGATATTTGATTGTGTTGTACCCGTAAATTGTTTCGATTCCGGTACCCGAGCAGAGCCTCCGGTAGGTGATTCTACCGGTGCGTCATTGGGGCATCAATGGCGTAGCACTTGCCGTGACGATGTGACTGGTTCACGGCGTCTCTATTTAGTACTCTGATAGTACAATTGTGCACCTACTGAATTTTGTAGAGGCGTATGGACTGGTCCTAGGATATTTGTTTTGTTTTGGTGAGTGTTGGTGTGTGCCCACATACAGCTCACAATTTGGTACATTAGGCCGACGGGTCTGTGTACAACATTTGTATTGTTTTGTTTTGTGCTCAAATGGGTATCTCCTTACCATACGAATTATTTGATAAGTATTCGCTCTGATTAATTGATATTGTTAATCGTATGGTTAGTTCGTTCTGAAAATTCGTTATCATTATGTTATCTTATTATCATTATAGTGTAATACTTCCGATGACTTGGCCACCACTATATTTTGCCACTTTTGTAATCGTTTACCTTTTTCAAATTTCACCATCATTACTATTGTTCTTCCGTTACTGAGCAATTTTTGGCTCAGCCGTATTTCCTTTTGTTGTTTTTTTTTATAACAGGTACACATGGGAGTCAGGGGATGTGTGAAGAGAAGATAATCAGATTAAGGAGTTTAAATCAGATTGTGTTAATAAATAATGTAATTAGGTCTTTTGAATTTCTTTAGTAAACTATGTACTTATTTAAGGTTAAATTCGTTAAAGATGGGATATATGTTTTGTTCAGATTTTCTGTAATTGTGACACGTCAGCCCTAGTCAGGTTGGGGTGTTACAGTTATGGTATCAGAGCAAAAGCTCTTTCCTGTAGAAAACTTAAACAAATTATAATACGTGAGATTAATGGGTAGACGTTGGGTTAGGATTCAAAATTTTTGATTAGTCTAACACTATTTCCTAAATCGTGTAATATGTTTCAGATGTCGTCTGAGAACACGCAAACAGACCCTGCGATCACAGACGCGATCAATCGAGCTTTTAATGAACGACTTCCAGATATAATGGAAACAATTGTGCACCTGTTGAATCCTACGAGGAACTTTCCACCACCACCACCTCCTCCGCTGTATCCACATCCTCCTATTCCTGATCCTCCACCATATGGTCTAGACACTCATACGGACAACACATCAGGAATTCATGTTTGGTTATCAAGGTTTCAAAAACAAAAGCCACGATCTTTTACATCTGCACCTGATCCTATGGATGCTTGCAACTGGATAATGCATGTTGAGAATATTTTTGAAGTCCTGGGAGTTGAGGAACAATTTAAAGTAAGATTAGCAGCTTATAAGCTTAAAGATGATGCACAGTCTTGGTGGAGGGGAATCAAGCATGCTCATGGCGGAGATTCATACGCAACAACTTTGACTTGGGATGAGTTTAAAGAAGTATTCTATCGTCAATATTTCTCAACTTCACATCAGGAAAAGTATTATCGAGAGTATGCTACGATTGCTCAGAAGGATGATGAACCAATGAGGGAGTTCATGGCTAGGTTTACACGATTGGCTAGTTTTCTGGGAGAGGCTGCTGGAAATCAACAGGTCCAAGCTAACAAGATTAAATGGGCAGTATGTGAAAAGTTTAGAAAGTTGATTGTGATGAGTAAGTTTAACAACATCACCGAGGTTGCTGATGTGGTTCAGGCACTAGAGTTAGCAGAGAAGACGAGTCATACTGGGGAAAATCGAAAAAGAGATCGTGATGATTATAATCTTACCTCTTCTGGAAACAAGAAGGCTCAAACAAATGGCCCTATTCATCAGACCCAGATGCAGGTGTATCAACCACCAAACCAAGAAAGAAACAACAAGAACAATTTTCGTGAAGCATGCAAACATTGTGGGAAAATGCATAAAGGCACATGCCACCGGTTAACAGGAGCATGTTTCAGTGTGGACAAATTGGTCATATTGCTAAGGATTGCAAAAACCCAAAGCCTTAAAGAAATGAGAATAATGAAGCTGCTGATGCATCTCTTAATACTGGTGGGAGAGTTTTTGCATTAACAAATGACGAAGCAGGCAATGCGCAAAACAATAATGCATGATCAAGAGAACAAGAGAATAATAAGTCATCTGATGATAAAAAGTTTGAAACACGTTTGTCCTTATTTTATTTTACGTGCCTAGACCGTTATTAAGTAGTTATTTCGATATGATTACTATTGCGAAGTGATTTTAAAAGACATAGCTCGTTTTTGTTATTTAGACATATTTAAAACTAAAAAAAAAATATCGATATTTCTCACAATTGTCTTCGGATTGTACGACTTGTTATTGAAAGTTCTCTTTGCAAATTCGAAAATTTGATGTTAATTCAATTTCGAGGACGAAATTTTTTTAAGAGGGGTAGAATTATAATACCCGTAGGAATGTAACAATTAAATAATTAGTCTCAAGAACCTATAAACTAGTTAATACTCAGGTTAATCACCGAACATTAGGTTATAGTAATACCGACCTGGTTTATTAACCGTCAAATTAGTTGGTGTTTAAGAAACCATATATCAATCATCATCAATTTCATAACATATGTAGGTATATATATATATATTTTTTGTAAATAAACGAAGGAAAAAAAATATAATAAAATAACTCATTAATATTATTAGTTATTACATACTTAATTACAATAAGTTATAATAATGATGGTGGAAACAATCGGTTACACACCTTTTCACATGTAGGCTAATAACTCTAAATCCTATAGCATTAAACCTATTGTATATATCTTTTCATGTTCGATCTTTCACTGCTTGGAACCAATATCACAAACAAAACACACTTTCCTTGACAAATATCTTGATCAATAAGATCTTCTGTTGTGTCTCCATACACTTCGGTCTTCTGCCAAGAAACCGTTTTGGGAGACCAAGGGCTTCATGGTATTTGTTTCTGTTCGACCAGAAGTTGCGCACCATTGAAATAATCCTCACAACTATCAAGACTCCTCTTTATCAGGTTGATAGTCGATATCATAGCCGCGTCGAGACGCCACCGGTTAAAATTCATGAACCACCAGGATGAGATACCTCGCACCAAGAGTGCCGAAGTTTAGACCGTAGCGGTTCAACCTCGACCGTTCGTAGTATTCATTTTACATCGTCACCGCTTCTCAGCGACCGACCTGTCTTTGTTCCACTGTTAATTAAGGTAACATTAGAAACCTTCACTTCATAGTATTTCTGTTATGTCTCGTTTCTCATACGGATTTCGTTTATTTAACTCATAGTATATTTTGTTTGTCTCATTTGTTCTATTCGTTTCATTTAGTTAAACCGTTTGGTTTTCGAGCATCCGTTAGTTCTAATTCTGATTGGTTTTGCATGCGATATAATTATAGAATTTTGTATTCATTATCGCATGTTCTGACTTTTGTTTAGATATTTGATTGTGTTGTACCCGTAAATTGTTTCGATTCCGGTACCCGAGCAGAGCCTCCGGTAGGTGATTCTACCGGTGCGTCATTGGGGCATCAATGGCGTAGCACTTGCCGTGACGATGTGACTGGTTCACGGCGTCTCTATTTAGTACTCTGATAGTACAATTGTGCACCTACTGAATTTTGTAGAGGCGTATGGACTGGTCCTAGGATATTTGTTTTGTTTTGGTGAGTGTTGGTGTGTGTGACACCTCGTAATTTCCAGGTCAGCAACTCTATTATTTTAATAATAATGTTTATTATTATTTCATACGTGGCACTAGAATAAATGCATTTAGTGTGACACGTGGCACAACAGTCTGAACACGCCGATAATTCGAGGAATTATCGCACAACACTCGCACGTGTCTTGAATGACGAACGTTGGTGAACGGATCAAGCGGTAACACGAAAACACTGCACTTAGGTTCGGTGAACCTAAATTAGCTAGAACAAGACCAATATGACGAGAAACGATGATCGTATTCGAGAAATACGAAAGAATCGGTTCAAAACAATGAATTGGGCCTATTGGGCTCAGCCGAAACCCATCGCGGTACGCGATGGGAAATCAATTGGGCTTTCGCGATACGCGAAGCTTGAGCGGGGGAATTTGAATTCTCCGAAAACAATCGCGGTACGCGACGACCGATCATCTGCCACCATCGCGGTACGCGGCGTGTTTCGGGAACAGAATGATTATTTTAATCACCGCGGTACGCGGAGATGCTTTTTTGGACGGTGTCGCGGTACGCGACAGGCCTATAATCACAGAAATCTTTATAAAATCAAGATTAATCATTCCTGGTTACCCTAAACCAAATCTCTCGACTGAAATCTTCTTGTGCGGCCATTATCACTCTGTTACCACCATTGTACACCAGAAGGAGCCATTATCATCACAAGAGAGGCACCATTGAAGCCCTTGAGGACTCAAAGCAAGCTAGAGAGCACCATCTTGCACTTCGAACGACTGAAGGCTATTGTGGAGACCGGTCCAACCTGCTCAAAGCCTCATCTCTGCAATCTAAGGCGTTGTTAGGTAGTTCCTATGGTCAATCTTGTCTAAAAACTCTCACAATCACACATGCAAGCCTTGTAGGCTACATGTATCACCACCATCACTTTAGACACGAATTTTGAATGATAATAATCTGTTATCAAATGTTTATATCACTGATTTGATGAAATGATTAGGATCTATGATGATTCTTATTGAAATAAATGGCCATATGTTGATTTTATGATAAAATGGGTACTTTCAACAACATGCATGCACGATCCATGATGTGTTTGACAATTTGTGATATTGAAATGTTGTTAGTAATGATATTGATGATATTCTACATGATTTAGGATGTTTGATTTTGTCAAAAATGGTCATTTGATGATTATTACTAAAAATAGTAACTTTTGTGTTACATAGTGGTGATTCTTGATAAAATAATCACATGCATGTAATTAGATCTATATGTTATGCTTAAAATGATGTTTAGAAACTATTGTGATGGATATTTGATGCATAGGAATGTCTAGAATAGTCAAAAGGATGATTTTTGTAAACGTTACTATAAATAGTAACTTTTTGTCACAAGATTTCAAATGGGTAAAATGTATGGTAATGTCTTGAGTCTAACATATTCATTTAGTGATTACATGATGATATTGGAAGGGAAATGTCATTGGAAACTTGATTTGGTGTTATTTTCGTAAGTTACTAAATATAGTAACTTTATTTTATAAAGTTTACGATTTGTCACATGTTAGTTGTAACGAGCATGATTAATAGATTATTTAGGACTAACATGATGATAACAGATGATGTTGATTGTTAAATTTGTGAAAATATGCTTATTTTAGAAACTTTCCAAATATGGAAACTTTTACGCGCAAACTATGTTAAACCGACTATGTATAACTATGTGCTATGTGATAACATGCTCATTTAGGATAAATATGCATGTTAGAATAATCGGAATATGATTTTATGCATAACTTGCCAAATATGGAAACTTTCCTAAAATAGAAACTTGTCATAAATAGTAAGTTTCTTTATCGGAATGATTTTGGTATCCGTACACTTCACACGACACAAAAACCGTGCGATACACGAACACTTGATCCAAACCGTCACCAACGGGTCGTTAGGTCAAACACGATCGACACGGTCAAACACGGTCAACTCGACCCACATAACCACTTAGTGTCATTGAACACTAACACGGTCCGGAGAGACCCACATACGCAAACATGAACTCATAGTACCTATGTGATATAGGTGACTACTAGCCGGCGAGCTACACTACTCTCTTTGAGCTAACGCATAACTAAACTCAGGTGAGTTTACGGCCCCACTTTTACTCTTTAACTGCTTTTACTCAATCTTGGGGTGAGAATACTATGCAACTGTTTTAGATGTATGACTGGTATGTTGTAAAACTATTTTTGAGTGTAACCTTTATCGCATAAAGCCCTCACTTATCCTTACCGTCAGTTGTATGACAAACGAGTCGTTATTATGTAGTACTACTGGGTTTGACTAGCCCCACTCGGCAACAACGTTGACTGGAGGTCATAACGAGTGTAATATCGATGTGAATTGCGAGTTCAGCGATGACTCGCGGAGGCAAACGAGAACAGTCTAGTTTCGGTAAGATGACATGACACACTCCACGGATCGTAGTATCCAACAAACAACTTAACATACCCAGTATATGTCTGTTTACTTTTCTGTCTGTCTAAACCTGTGAACTCACCAACTTTTTAGTTGACACTTTTCGCATGTATTCTCAGGTAACTAATGGAGCACACGTTAGGACGCTCACAAGGAGACACTAAGGAGACAAGCTTACATTTAGACTCATGTCCTAGGCTTGTGTGCATTTGCTACGTTTTTAAAACAATTTAATCATTTGTAGTGTTTCTTTCAAACAATTACTTTCCGCTGCGATTATATGTAATTCTGATGCGTAACATTTTCCGCTGCATACTTATATAAACTTGTTTGGTTTTACAAACTGTGTGAATGTGTAACTCATATAGAGTCGTTCTATATGACCATGAGCTATGATCCTGGCCACGTCACACCCACGTGGACTGACACCACGAGTGGGAATTTGGGGGTGTGACAGACTGGTATCAGAGCCTTGGTTATAGGGAACTAGGTTTGCATTTAGTAAACTTAGACTATAGCCACAGCTCAACATTAGACACTACACTAGAATTTGCACGCCGATGTTAATTCTTTTATTGAACTATTATGTACTAACCTGAGAATTTACAGGATGGCCGACAACAACAGAGACGCTGGCAGGAACCCGGGCAAACGCCCAGCCATCGATGACTTGACCGAGGACAGTCGACGTAGGATCGACAGTATTGTAGCACAGGTGGACGCGGAGATGGAGAGGAGGACCCAGATGTTGGCGCGGGAGCGTTACTGGGGATGGCTGCCTAGCCTCTTATTACGGTGGATAGAGACTGAGCGGGTACCTACCCCGCGATACAGAGGTGATACCTCTGAGGGTCTGCGACTACCGGCACTTGGGATACCGATGGAGAGAGCCTTCGCGGCTCATGTGGCCGTAACCCGGCGGGAGTTTCGGAGGAGTGCCGAGCTATCCGACGCGGTGCGTGTTCTTCGCGAGAAGAACGATCGCCTGGAAAGGCGAAGTGACCGGCTGGAGGAGGAGAAAGATCGTCTAGAGGAGACGGTGGAGACACTACGTCTCCAAGTGGCTCAGCTCATGTCCCAGCATGGGCAGATAGTTGATGTTGTGCAGGAGCACGACGGGCGTATTACCGAGAACCGGACGGACATCGTCGAGACGCAGGCGAGCGACGCCATGCTTAACGCATGGGCGGCGCAATTTATCGAGGAGCCACCAGCCGAGGACGATGAGCCACAGTTCGAGGCCGAGGACCTCGAGGGTCCCGACGAAGATCCGGACGAGGATCCGGAAGAGGACGAGGATGATGATGAGGACGCAGCTAGCAACATCTCCCATGTCTCCATGGACTCGGATTAGTGGGTTTTATTATTTTGGTATTGTTTGTTTCATTTTATTTCCTTTTGGCCTAGACGAGCGGGATGTGCTCGGAAAATTTGCATTGTACTTTCCTTTCAAATTATTGTACTTCAAATTTGATATTAATGAAAGTTATGCCTCATTTTATCTGCTTTATTATTGTTAACACTGTTAGTGAAATCTTGCTATGATATCTAACTTGACATCTGACATGACAACCATTCCAACTTTGGCTAACACTTAACATATGATGACTAACATTCTAACCCCTCTATATAGAAACATGTCTGCAAGAGGAAACAACGCTCTACGACTCAAACGCAAGGCCGAAAAGGCACGGATCGACATGATGGTCGAGCGGAAATTTAACAAGGTACTCGCGGAGTACGAAGCCAACCGTCACACCAGTGAGACGAGTGGCACTAACAACGGACCCCAGGGAGGAGCGGCAAGGGGATGCTCGTTTAAGGCATTCCTGAGCTGTCATCCTCACAAGTTTCAGGGCACTGAAGGGGCAGTGGGACTGCTCCGATGGATAGAGAAGGTGGAATCGGTTTTCTCTATGGCCGAATGCTCTGACGGGAACCGAGTGAAATATGCCACAGGAGTACTGGAGGGACCGGCCCTCACCTGGTGGAATACTCATGTCCAGACACTCGGACTGGATACTGCAAACTCCATCCCATGGGAGAACTTTGCGAGAATGCTCCACGAGGAGTATTGTCCTCGGGACGAAATTCGGAAACTGGAAGAAGAATTCTGGACGCACAGAATGGTGGGATCCGAGATCGAGAAATACTGTACTCGATTTCACGAACTGTGCAAGTTGTGCCCGGCAATGGTGACGCCGGAGTACAAAAAGATAGAACAATTCATTAGTGGATTGCCCGAGCAAATACAGAGCACGGTGACAGCAGCCGATCACACCACCATTCAACCACTGATTCGCTTGGCGCACAAACTAACTGACCAGGCGGTAGCCCAGGGGAAACTGCCAAAAAGGGGTGAACACCTAAAACCCCAAGAGCCCAAGCGAAAGTGGGAACCCAACAACAACCGTGTTTTCTCACCACCACCACCAGCTCAACACCGACCAGCACCAGCCAAAGTCTTCACCGCCACACAACCAAACACTCAAGGCAAAGGAGGATATCAGGGTAACAGCCCAAAATGCAACACCTGCAACTTCCATCACTTCGGTCAATGCAAGAGGACCAAGTGCACCAACTGTGGCAGGAACGGACACCTGGCCAAGGAATGCCGATCAAACCCCAACCCTAACCCCAACAAGGATAATACATTGAAGGGATGCTTTACTTGCGGGAAGCCGGGGCATATGCGTAGAGATTGTCCGCAAAACAAGAACGCAGGCGGCAACCCAGCAAGGGGGAGGGCATTTGTGATTGGCTCTGGAGAAGCCAAGGATGACCCAAACGTCGTCACCGGTACGTTTCTTTTAAATAATGCCTACGCTAGTATATTATTTGATACCGGTGCCGATAGGAGTTTTATCTCTAGTGAATTTAGCAAATTGCTTGACATGACACCAACACCACTAGATTATAAGTATACCGTAGAGTTAGCGGATGGAAAACTCATCGAAACACAACACATCATCAAAGGATGCGTTCTAACACTAGCGAACCATCAGTTGGTGATCGACCTGATGCCAGTAACTCTCGGAAGCTTCGACGTGGTGATTGGAATGGATTGGTTATCTGCAAACCATGCTGAGATCGTGTGCAACGAGAAGATCGTACGAGTTACGTTGCCAAGTGGTGAGCAGATTTCAATTCAAGGGGAACGACGCGGGATACCACTAAACATCATGTCTTGCATGAAGGCTAGCAAATACCTAAAGAAAGGATACACGGCTATTCTGGCCCTTATCACCGAACAACCAAAGAAGGAGCGGAAGGTTGAGGACATCGCTGTGGTACGCGATTATCCGGAAGTCTTTCCTAACGATCTACCGGGACTACCACCAGCACGGCAAGTGGAGTTTCAGATAGATTTAACCCCCGGAGCAGCACCAATAGCCAAGGCACCGTATCGATTGGCCCCTACCGAGATGCAGGAACTATCTAATCAACTGCAGGAGTTACTAGATAAAGGATTTATCCGACCGAGCTTCTCACCTTGGGGAGCACCGGTCTTGTTCGTTAAAAAGAAAGACGGTTCATTCCGTATGTGTATAGACTACCGAGAACTGAACAAAGTAACGATAAAAAATCGATACCCTCTACCTCGAATAGACGACCTGTTTGATCAACTACAAGGGTCAAGCTACTATTCGAAGATCGATTTAAGATCCGGTTACCATCAACTCAGGATACAAGAGAACGATATACCAAAGACCGCATTCAGGACTCGGTACGGACATTACGAATTTCTGGTCATGCCATTTGGATTGACTAACGCACCGGCAGTATTTATGGATCTCATGAATCGAGTGTGTAAACCGTATCTCGACAAGTTCGTAATCGTATTCATAGATGACATCCTGATCTATTCCAAGACCCAGGAGGAACATGCCAATCACTTGAGACGTGTCCTAGAACTGTTAAAGAAGGAGCAACTATACGCGAAATTCTCCAAATGTGATTTTTGGATTCGCGAAGTTCAGTTCCTTGGACATGTGGTAAACGAAAAAGGGATACATGTAGACCCAGCCAAAATCGAGGCAATCAAGAGTTGGGCAGCACCAAGACTCCAACTGAAGTGCGACAATTCTTAGGATTGGCCGGGTACTACAGACGGTTCATCGAGGGATTCTCAAAGATCGCGCAATCATTGACTTCCCTCACACACAAAGACAAGAAATTCGAATGGGGAGAAAAACAAGACGCTGCTTTCGATCTGTTGAAGCAGAAATTGTGCAGTGCACCAATCTTATCGCTACCAGACGGGTGCGAGGATTTTGTGGTGTACTGTGACGCATCAAAGCAAGGACTCGGTTGCGTACTGATGCAACGCGAGAAAGTTATAGCATACGCGTCACGACAATTGAAAGTGCACGAAAAGAACTACACAACTCACGACCTAGAGTTGGGAGCCGTAGTGTTCGCACTAAAGATCTGGCGACACTATCTGTACGACACCAAGTGCACAATATTTACTGATCATAAGAGCTTACAGCACATTTTTGACCAAAAGGAACTGAACATGAGACAACGCAGATGGGTCGAACTGATAGGTGATTATGATTGTGCAATCAAATATCATCCCGGTAAAGCCAATGTAGTAGCCGACGCACTAAGCCGGAAAGAAACAACCAAACGCGTGCGCGCGCTACAACTCACCATACACTCCGAATTGCCTAACCAAATTCGAGTTGCACAACAAGAAGCGTTGAAAACCGAAAATCTCACTCTCGAAGCCATGAGAGGGATGGACAAACAGATGAAACAGAAGGATGACGGAGCTTACTACCTAATGGACCGAATTTGGATTCCACGCTACGGGGATTTGAGAGAAGTAGTGATGGATGAAGCTCACAAGAGCCGATATTCAGTCCATCCAGGTTCTGACAAGATGTACCACGATTTAAAAACAACCTATTGGTGGCCTAACATGAAGTCAGAAGTCGCAACGTATGTAAGTAAGTGCCTGACTTGCTCAAAGGTCAAGGTTGAATACCAGAAGCCATCCGGACTACTCCAACAACCGGAAATTCCAGTATGGAAATGGGAGCAGATTTCCATGGATTTTATCACAAAGCTACCAAAGACTACGAGTGGTTGCGATACCATCTGGGTTATCGTAGACCGACTTACGAAATCGGCACACTTCCTGCCGATCAAAGAAACGGATAAATTGGAAAAGTTGACCCGAATCTACTTGAAGGAAATCATATCCAGACACGGAGTCCCGATCTCCATAATATCAGACCGAGACAGCCGTTTCACGGCTCACTTTTGGAAGTCCTTGCACAAGGCACTCGGGACGAGGTTGGATATGAGTACTGCTTATCACCCACAAACGGATGGTCAGAGTGAACGAACCATCCAGACCTTGGAAGACATGCTTCGAGCATGTGTGATTGACTTTGGTAACAGCTGGGAGACTCACTTACCCTTGGTAGAGTTCTCATATAACAACAGCTACCACACCAGCATTGGAGCTGCACCATTTGAAGCACTTTACGGACGCAAGTGCAGATCACCACTTTGTTGGGCGGAAGTTGGGGAAAGCCAACTGACCGGACCCGAGCTTGTGCACGAAACAACTGAAAAGATCGTGCAAATTCGTAACAGAATGGCAGCAGCTCGGGATCGACAGAAGAGCTATGCCGATAAGAGGCGCAAACCTTTGGAATTCCAAGTAGGAGACCGAGTACTTCTTAAAGTCTCGCCTTGGAAGGGAGTGATACGATTTGGGAAACGGGGAAAGCTAAACCCTCGCTATATAGGACCATTCGAGATCACTAAACGGATAGGCCCCGTGGCCTACGAACTACAGCTACCACAGGAACTAAGTAGCGTACACAACGTGTTTCACATTTCAAACCTCAAGAAGTGTTTGTCGGACGAAACTCTCACAATTCCTTTAGAGGAAATCCAGATCGATGAACAACTACACTTCATAGAGGAACCGGTGGAAATTATGGATCGAGAACTCAAGAAGTTGAAACATAGTAAGATACCCATTGTAAAAGTTCGATGGAACTCACGACGAGGACCGGAATACACCTGGGAACGGGAGGATCAAATGAAGAAGAAATACCCTCACCTATTCGCCGAACAAGCCAACACCGGCACATGAACTGAATTTCGGGACGAAATTCCCAATAACTAGGGGATGATGTGACACCTCGTAATTTCCAGGTCAGCAACTCTATTATTTTAATAATAATGTTTATTATTATTTCATACGTGGCACTAGAATAAATGCATTTAGTGTGACACGTGGCACAACAGTCTGAACACGCTGATAATTCGTGGAATTATCGCACAACACTCGCACGTGTCTTGAATGACGAACGTTGGTGAACGGATCAAGCGGTAACACGAAAACACTGCACTTAGGTTCGGTGAACCTAAATTAGCTAGAACAAGACCAATATGACGAGAAACGATGATCGTATTCGAGAAATACGAAAGAATCGGTTCAAAACAATGAATTGGGCCTATTGGGCTCAGCCGAAACCCATCGCGGTACGCGATGGGAAATCAATTGGGCTTTCGCGATACGCGAAGCTTGAGCGGGGGAATTTGAATTCTCCGAAAACAATCGCGGTACGCGACGACCGATCATCTGCCACCATCGCGGTACGCGGCGTGTTTCGGGAACAGAATGATTATTTTAATCACCGCGGTACGCGGAGATGCTTTTTTGGACGGTGTCGCGGTACGCGACAGGCCTATAATCGCAGAAATCTTTATAAAATCAAGATTAATCATTCCTGGTTACCCTAAACCAAATCTCTCGACTGAAATCTTCTTGTGCGGCCATTATCACTCTGTTACCACCATTGTACACCAGAAGGAGCCATTATCATCACAAGAGAGGCACCATTGAAGCCCTTGAGGACTCAAAGCAAGCTAGAGAGCACCATCTTGCACTTCGAACGACTGAAGGCTACTGTGGAGACCAGTCCAACCTGCTCAAAGCCTCATCTCTGCAATCTAAGGCGTTGTTAGGTAGTTCCTATGGTCAATCTTGTCTAAAAACTCTCACAATCACACATGCAAGCCTTGTAGGCTACATGTATCACCACCATCACTTTAGACACGAATTTTGAATGATAATAATCTGTTATCAAATGTTTATATCACTGATTTGATGAAATGATTAGGATCTATGATGATTCTTATTGAAATAAATGGCCATATGTTGATTTTATGATAAAATGGGTACTTTCAACAACATGCATGCACGATCCATGATGTGTTTGACAATTTGTGATATTGAAATGTTGTTAGTAATGATATTGATGATATTCTACATGATTTAGGATGTTTGATTTTGTCAAAAATGGTCATTTGATGATTATTACTAAAAATAGTAACTTTTGTGTTACATAGTGGTGATTCTTGATAAAATAATCACATGCATGTAATTAGATCTATATGTTATGCTTAAAATGATGTTTAGAAACTATTGTGATGGATATTTGATGCATAGGAATGTCTAGAATAGTCAAAAGGATGATTTTTGTAAACGTTACTATAAATAGTAACTTTTTGTCACAAGATTTCAAATGGGTAAAATGTATGGTAATGTCTTGAGTCTAACATATTCATTTAGTGATTACATGATGATATTGGAAGGGAAATGTCATTGGAAACTTGATTTGGTGTTATTTTCGTAAGTTACTAAATATAGTAACTTTATTTTATAAAGTTTACGATTTGTCACATGTTAGTTGTAACGAGCATGATTAATAGATTATTTAGGACTAACATGATGATAATAGATGATGTTGATTGTTAAATTTGTGAAAATATGCTTATTTTAGAAACTTTCCAAATATGGAAACTTTTACGCGCAAACTATGTTAAACCGACTATGTATAACTATGTGCTATGTGATAACATGCTCATTTAGGATAAATATGCATGTTAGAATAATCGGAATATGATTTTATGCATAACTTGCCAAATATGGAAACTTTCCTAAAATAGAAACTTACCATAAATAGTAAGTTTCTTTATCGGAATGATTTTGGTATCCGTACACTTCACACGACACAAAAACCGTGCGATACACGAACACTTGATCCAAACCGTCACCAACGGGTCGTTAGGTCAAACACGATCGACACGGTCAAACACGGTCAACTCGACCCACATAACCACTTAGTGTCATTGAACACTAACACGGTCCGGAGAGACCCACATACGCAAACATGAACTCATAGTACCTATGTGATATAGGTGACTACTAGCCGGCGAGCTACACTACTCTCTTTGAGCTAACGCATAACTAAACTCAGGTGAGTTTACGGCCCCACTTTTACTCTTTAACTGCTTTTACTCAATCTTGGGGTGAGAATACTATGCAACTGTTTTAGATGTATGACTGGTATGTTGTAAAACTATTTTTGAGTGTAACCTTTATCGCATAAAGCCCTCACTTATCCTTACCGTCAGTTGTATGACAAACGAGTCGTTATTACGTATTTGACTAGCCCCACTCGGCAACAACGTTGACTGGAGGTCATAACGAGTGTAATATCGATGTGAATTGCGAGTTCAGCGATGACTCGCGGAGGCAAACGAGAACAGTCTAGTTTCGGTAAGATGACATGACACACTCCACGGATCGTAGTATCCAACAAACAACTTAACATACCCAGTATATGTCTGTTTACTTTTCTGTCTGTCTAAACCTGTGAACTCACCAACTTTTTAGTTGACACTTTTCGCATGTATTCTCAGGTAACTAATGGAGCACACGTTAGGACGCTCACAAGGAGACACTAAGGAGACAAGCTTACATTTAGACTCATGTCCTAGGCTTGTGTGCATTTGCTACGTTTTTAAAACAATTTAATCATTTGTAGTGTTTCTTTCAAACAATTACTTTCCGCTGCGATTATATGTAATTCTGATGCGTAACATTTTCCGCTGCATACTTATATAAACTTGTTTGGTTTTACAAACTGTGTGAATGTGTAACTCATATAGAGTCGTTCTATATGACCATGAGCTATGATCCTGGCCACGTCACACCCACGTGGACTGACACCACGAGTGGGAATTTGGGGGTGTGACAGACTGGTATCAGAGCCTTGGTTATAGGGAACTAGGTTTGCATTTAGTAAACTTAGACTATAGCCACAGCTCAACATTAGACACTACACTAGAATTTGCACGCCGATGTTAATTCTTTTATTGAACTATTATGTACTAACCTGAGAATTTACAGGATGGCCGACAACAACAGAGACGCTGGCAGGAACCCGGGCAAACGCCCAGCCATCGATGACTTGACCGAGGACAGTCGACGTAGGATCGACAGTATTGTAGCACAGGTGGACGCGGAGATGGAGAGGAGGACCCAGATGTTGGCGCGGGAGCGTTACTGGGGATGGCTGCCTAGCCTCTTATTACGGTGGATAGAGACTGAGCGGGTACCTACCCCGCGATACAGAGGTGATACCTCTGAGGGTCTGCGACTACCGGCACTTGGGATACCGATGGAGAGAGCCTTCGCGGCTCATGTGGCCGTAACCCGGCGGGAGTTTCGGAGGAGTGCCGAGCTATCCGACGAGGTGCGTGTTCTTCGCGAGAAGAACGATCGCCTGGAAAGGCGAAGTGACCGGCTGGAGGAGGAGAAAGATCGTCTAGAGGAGACGGTGGAGACACTACGTCTCCAAGTGGCTCAGCTCATGTCCCAGCATGGGCAGATAGTTGATGTTGTGCAGGAGCACGACGGGCGTATTACCGAGAACCGGACGGACATCGTCGAGACGCAGGCGATGGTGCAGGCGAGCGACGCCATGCTTAACGCATGGGCGGCGCAATTTATCGAGGAGCCACCAGCCGAGGACGATGAGCCACAGTTCGAGGCCGAGGACCTCGAGGGTCCCGACGAAGATCCGGACGAGGATCCGGAAGAGGACGAGGATGATGATGAGGACGCAGCTAGCAACATCTCCCATGTCTCCATGGACTCGGATTAGTGGGTTTTATTATTTTGGTATTGTTTGTTTCATTTTATTTTCTTTTGGCCTAGACGAGCGGGATGTGCTCGGAAAATTTGCATTGTACTTTCCTTTCAAATTATTGTACTTCAAATTTGATATTAATGAAAGTTATGCCTCATTTTATCTGCTTTATTATTGTTAACACTGTTAGTGAAATCTTGCTATGATATCTAACTTGACATCTGACATGACAACCATTCCAACTTTGGCTAACACTTAACATATGATGACTAACATTCTAACCCCTCTATATAGAAACATGTCTGCAAGAGGAAACAACGCTCTACGACTCAAACGCAAGGCCGAAAAGGCACGGATCGACATGATGGTCGAGCGGAAATTTAACAAGGTACTCGCGGAGTACGAAGCCAACCGTCACACCAGTGAGACGAGTGGCACTAACAACGGACCCCAGGGAGGAGCGGCAAGGGGATGCTCGTTTAAGGCATTCCTGAGCTGTCATCCTCACAAGTTTCAGGGCACTGAAGGGGCAGTGGGACTGCTCCGATGGATAGAGAAGGTGGAATCGGTTTTCTCTATGGCCGAATGCTCTGACGGGAACCGAGTGAAATATGCCACAGGAGTACTGGAGGGACCGGCCCTCACCTGGTGGAATACTCATGTCCAGACACTCGGACTGGATACTGCAAACTCCATCCCATGGGAGAACTTTACGAGAATGCTCCACGAGGAGTATTGTCCTCGGGACGAAATTCGGAAACTGGAAGAAGAATTCTGGACGCACAGAATGGTGGGATCCGAGATCGAGAAATACTGTACTCGATTTCACGAACTGTGCAAGTTGTGCCCGGCAATGGTGACGCCGGAGTACAAAAAGATAGAACAATTCATTAGTGGATTGCCCGAGCAAATACAGAGCACGGTGACAGCAGCCGATCACACCACCATTCAACCACTGATTCGCTTGGCGCACAAACTAACTGACCAGGCGGTAGCCCAGGGGAAACTGCCAAAAAGGGGTGAACACCTAAAACCCCAAGAGCCCAAGCGAAAGTGGGAACCCAACAACAACCGTGTTTTCTCACCACCACCACCAGCTCAACACCGACCAGCACCAGCCAAAGTCTTCACCGCCACACAACCAAACACTCAAGGCAAAGGAGGATATCAGGGTAACAGCCCAAAATGCAACACCTGCAACTTCCATCACTTCGGTCAATGCAAGAGGACCAAGTGCACCAACTGTGGCAGGAACGGACACCTGGCCAAGGAATGCCGATCAAACCCCAACCCTAACCCCAACAAGGATAATACATTGAAGGGATGCTTTACTTGCGGGAAGCCGGGGCATATGCGTAGAGATTGTCCGCAAAACAAGAACGCAGGCGGCAACCCAGCAAGGGGGAGGGCATTTGTGATTGGCTCTGGAGAAGCCAAGGATGACCCAAACGTCGTCACCGGTACGTTTCTTTTAAATAATGCCTACGCTAGTATATTATTTGATACCGGTGCCGATAGGAGTTTTATCTCTAGTGAATTTAGCAAATTGCTTGACATGACACCAACACCACTAGATTATAAGTATACCGTAGAGTTAGCGGATGGAAAACTCATCGAAACACAACACATCATCAAAGGATGCGTTCTAACACTAGCGAACCATCAGTTGGTGATCGACCTGATGCCAGTAACTCTCGGAAGCTTCGACGTGGTGATTGGAATGGATTGGTTATCTGCAAACCATGCTGAGATCGTGTGCAACGAGAAGATCGTACGAGTTACGTTGCCAAGTGGTGAGCAGATTTCAATTCAAGGGGAACGACGCGGGATACCACTAAACATCATGTCTTGCATGAAGGCTAGCAAATACCTAAAGAAAGGATACACGGCTATTCTGGCCCTTATCACCGAACAACCAAAGAAGGAGCGGAAGGTTGAGGACATCGCTGTGGTACGCGATTATCCGGAAGTCTTTCCTGACGATCTACCGGGACTACCACCAGCACGGCAAGTGAGTTTCAGATAGATTTAACCCCCGGAGCAGCACCAATAGCCAAGGCACCGTATCGATTGGCCCCTACCGAGATGCAGGAACTATCTAATCAACTGCAGGAGTTACTAGATAAAGGATTTATCCGACCGAGCTTCTCACCTTGGGGAGCACCGGTCTTGTTCGTTAAAAAGAAAGACGGTTCATTCCGTATGTGTATAGACTACCGAGAACTGAACAAAGTAACGATCAAAAATCGATACCCTCTACCTCGAATAGACGACCTGTTTGATCAACTACAAGGGTCAAGCTACTATTCGAAGATCGATTTAAGATCCGGTTACCATCAACTCAGGATACAAGAGAACGATATACCAAAGACCGCATTCAGGACTCGGTACGGACATTACGAATTTCTGGTCATGCCATTTGGATTGACTAACGCACCGGCAGTATTTATGGATCTCATGAATCGAGTGTGTAAACCGTATCTCGACAAGTTCGTAATCGTATTCATAGATGACATCCTGATCTATTCCAAGACCCAGGAGGAACATGCCAATCACTTGAGACGTGTCCTAGAACTGTTAAAGAAGGAGCAACTATACGCGAAATTCTCCAAATGTGATTTTTGGATTCGCGAAGTTCAGTTCCTTGGACATGTGGTAAACGAAAAAGGGATACATGTAGACCCAGCCAAAATCGAGGCAATCAAGAGTTGGGCAGCACCTAAGACTCCAACTGAAGTGCGACAATTCTTAGGATTGGCCGGGTACTACAGACGGTTCATCGAGGGATTCTCAAAGATCGCGCAATCATTGAATTCCCTCACACACAAAGACAAGAAATTCGAATGGGGAGAAAAACAAGACGCTGCTTTCGATCTGTTGAAGCAGAAATTGTGCAGTGCACCAATCTTATCGCTACCAGACAGGTGCGAGGATTTTGTGGTGTACTGTGACGCATCAAAGCAAGGACTCGGTTGCGTACTGATGCAACGCGAGAAAGTTATAGCATACGCGTCACGACAATTGAAAGTGCACGAAAAGAACTACACAACTCACGACCTAGAGTTGGGAGCCGTAGTGTTCGCACTAAAGATCTGGCGACACTATCTGTACGGCACCAAGTGCACAATATTTACTGATCATAAGAGCTTACAGCACATTTTTGACCAAAAGGAACTGAACATGAGACAACGCAGATGGGTCGAACTGATAGGTGATTATGATTGTGCAATCAAATATCATCCCGGTAAAGCCAATGTAGTAGCCGACGCACTAAGCCGGAAAGAAACAACCAAACGCGTGCGCGCGCTACAACTCACCATACACTCCGAATTGCCTAACCAAATTCGAGTTGCACAACAAGAAGCGTTGAAAACCGAAAATCTCACTCTCGAAGCCATGAGAGGGATGGACAAACAGATGAAACAGAAGGATGACGGAGCTTACTACCTAATGGACCGAATTTGGATTCCACGCTACGGGGATTTGAGAGAAGTAGTGATGGATGAAGCTCACAAGAGCCGATATTCAGTCCATCCAGGTTCTGACAAGATGTACCACGATTTAAAAACAACCTATTGGTGGCCTAACATGAAGTCAGAAGTCGCAACGTATGTAAGTAAGTGCCTGACTTGCTCAAAGGTCAAGGTTGAATACCAGAAGCCATCCGGACTACTCCAACAACCGGAAATTCCAGTATGGAAATGGGAGCAGATTTCCATGGATTTTATCACAAAGCTACCAAAGACTACGAGTGGTTGCGATACCATCTGGGTTATCGTAGACCGACTTACGAAATCGGCACACTTCCTGCCGATCAAAGAAACGGATAAATTGGAAAAGTTGACCCGAATCTACTTGAAGGAAATCATATCCAGACACGGAGTCCCGATCTCCATAATATCAGACCGAGACAGCCGTTTCACGGCTCACTTTTGGAAGTCCTTGCACAAGGCACTCGGGACGAGGTTGGATATGAGTACTGCTTATCACCCACAAACGGATGGTCAGAGTGAACGAACCATCCAGACCTTGGAAGACATGCTTCGAGCATGTGTGATTGACTTTGGTAACAGCTGGGAGACTCACTTACCCTTGGTAGAGTTCTCATATAACAACAGCTACCACACCAGCATTGGAGCTGCACCATTTGAAGCACTTTACGGACGCAAGTGCAGATCACCACTTTGTTGGGCGGAAGTTGGGGAAAGCCAACTGACCGGACCCGAGCTTGTGCACGAAACAACTGAAAAGATCGTGCAAATTCGTAACAGAATGGCAGCAGCTCGGGATCGACAGAAGAGCTATGCCGATAAGAGGCGCAAACCTTTGGAATTCCAAGTAGGAGACCGAGTACTTCTTAAAGTCTCGCCTTGGAAGGGAGTGATACGATTTGGGAAACGGGGAAAGCTAAACCCTCGCTATATAGGACCATTCGAGATCACTAAACGGATAGGCCCCGTGGCCTACGAACTACAGCTACCACAGGAACTAAGTAGCGTACACAACGTGTTTCACATTTCAAACCTCAAGAAGTGTTTGTCGGACGAAACTCTCACAATTCCTTTAGAGGAAATCCAGATCGATGAACAACTACACTTCATAGAGGAACCGGTGGAAATTATGGATCGAGAACTCAAGAAGTTGAAACATAGTAAGATACCCATTGTAAAAGTTCGATGGAACTCACGACGAGGACCGGAATACACCTGGGAACGGGAGGATCAAATGAAGAAGAAATACCCTCACCTATTCGCCGAACAAGCCAACACCGGCACATGAACTGAATTTCGGGACGAAATTCCCAATAACTAGGGGATGATGTGACACCTCGTAATTTCCAGGTCAGCAACTCTATTATTTTAATAATAATGTTTATTATTATTTCATACGTGGCACTAGAATAAATGCATTTAGTGTGACACGTGGCACAACAGTCTGAACACGCCGATAATTCGAGGAATTATCGCACAACACTCGCACGTGTCTTGAATGACGAACGTTGGTGAACGGATCAAGCGGTAACACGAAAACACTGCACTTAGGTTCGGTGAACCTAAATTAGCTAGAACAAGACCAATATGACGAGAAACGATGATCGTATTCGAGAAATACGAAAGAATCGGTTCAAAACAATGAATTGGGCCTATTGGGCTCAGCCGAAACCCATCGCGGTACGCGATGGGAAATCAATTGGGCTTTCGCGATACGCGAAGCTTGAGCGGGGGAATTTGAATTCTCCGAAAACAATCGCGGTACGCGACGACCGATCATCTGCCACCATCGCGGTACGCGGCGTGTTTCGGGAACAGAATGATTATTTTAATCACCGCGGTACGCGGAGATGCTTTTTTGGACGGTGTCGCGGTACGCGACAGGCCTATAATCGCAGAAATCTTTATAAAATCAAGATTAATCATTCCTGGTTACCCTAAACCAAATCTCTCGACTGAAATCTTCTTGTGCGGCCATTATCACTCTGTTACCACCATTGTACACCAGAAGGAGCCATTATCATCACAAGAGAGGCACCATTGAAGCCCTTGAGGACTCAAAGCAAGCTAGAGAGCACCATCTTGCACTTCGAACGACTGAAGGCTACTGTGGAGACCAGTCCAACCTGCTCAAAGCCTCATCTCTGCAATCTAAGGCGTTGTTAGGTAGTTCCTATGGTCAATCTTGTCTAAAAACTCTCACAATCACACATGCAAGCCTTGTAGGCTACATGTATCACCACCATCACTTTAGACACGAATTTTGAATGATAATAATCTGTTATCAAATGTTTATATCACTGATTTGATGAAATGATTAGGATCTATGATGATTCTTATTGAAATAAATGGCCATATGTTGATTTTATGATAAAATGGGTACTTTCAACAACATGCATGCACGATCCATGATGTGTTTGACAATTTGTGATATTGAAATGTTGTTAGTAATGATATTGATGATATTCTACATGATTTAGGATGTTTGATTTTGTCAAAAATGGTCATTTGATGATTATTACTAAAAATAGTAACTTTTGTGTTACATAGTGGTGATTCTTGATAAAATAATCACATGCATGTAATTAGATCTATATGTTATGCTTAAAATGATGTTTAGAAACTATTGTGATGGATATTTGATGCATAGGAATGTCTAGAATAGTCAAAAGGATGATTTTTGTAAACGTTACTATAAATAGTAACTTTTTGTCACAAGATTTCAAATGGGTAAAATGTATGGTAATGTCTTGAGTCTAACATATTCATTTAGTGATTACATGATGATATTGGAAGGGAAATGTCATTGGAAACTTGATTTGGTGTTATTTTCGTAAGTTACTAAATATAGTAACTTTATTTTATAAAGTTTACGATTTGTCACATGTTAGTTGTAACGAGCATGATTAATAGATTATTTAGGACTAACATGATGATAATAGATGATGTTGATTGTTAAATTTGTGAAAATATGCTTATTTTAGAAACTTTCCAAATATGGAAACTTTTACGCGCAAACTATGTTAAACCGACTATGTATAACTATGTGCTATGTGATAACATGCTCATTTAGGATAAATATGCATGTTAGAATAATCGGAATATGATTTTATGCATAACTTGCCAAATATGGAAACTTTCCTAAAATAGAAACTTACCATAAATAGTAAGTTTCTTTATCGGAATGATTTTGGTATCCGTACACTTCACACGACACAAAAACCGTGCGATACACGAACACTTGATCCAAACCGTCACCAACGGGTCGTTAGGTCAAACACGATCGACACGGTCAAACACGGTCAACTCGACCCACATAACCACTTAGTGTCATTGAACACTAACACGGTCCGGAGAGACCCACATACGCAAACATGAACTCATAGTACCTATGTGATATAGGTGACTACTAGCCGGCGAGCTACACTACTCTCTTTGAGCTAACGCATAACTAAACTCAGGTGAGTTTACGGCCCCACTTTTACTCTTTAACTGCTTTTACTCAATCTTGGGGTGAGAATACTATGCAACTGTTTTAGATGTATGACTGGTATGTTGTAAAACTATTTTTGAGTGTAACCTTTATCGCATAAAGCCCTCACTTATCCTTACCGTCAGTTGTATGACAAACGAGTCGTTATTACGTAGTACTACTGGGTTTGACTAGCCCCACTCGGCAACAACGTTGACTGGAGGTCATAACGAGTGTAATATCGATGTGAATTGCGAGTTCAGCGATGACTCGCGGAGGCAAACGAGAACAGTCTAGTTTCGGTAAGATGACATGACACACTCCACGGATCGTAGTATCCAACAAACAACTTAACATACCCAGTATATGTCTGTTTACTTTTCTGTCTGTCTAAACCTGTGAACTCACCAACTTTTTAGTTGACACTTTTCGCATGTATTCTCAGGTAACTAATGGAGCACCAGTTAGGACGCTCACAAGGAGACACTAAGGAGACAAGCTTACATTTAGACTCATGTCCTAGGCTTGTGTGCATTTGCTACGTTTTTAAAACAATTTAATCATTTGTAGTGTTTCTTTCAAACAATTACTTTCCGCTGCGATTATATGTAATTCTGATGCGTAACATTTTCCGCTGCATACTTATATAAACTTGTTTGGTTTTACAAACTGTGTGAATGTGTAACTCATATAGAGTCGTTCTATATGACCATGAGCTATGATCCTGGCCACGTCACACCCACGTGGACTGACACCACGAGTGGGAATTTGGGGTGTGACAGTGTGTGCCCACATACAGCTCACAATTTGGTACATTAGGCCGACGGGTCTGTGTACAACATTTGTATTGTTTTGTTTTGTGCTCAAATGGGTATCTCCTTACCATACGAATTATTTGATAAGTATTCGCTCTGATTAATTGATATTGTTAATCGTATGGTTAGTTCGTTCTGAAAATTCGTTATCATTATGTTATCTTATTATCATTATAGTGTAATACTTCCGATGACTTGGCCACCACTATATTTTGCCACTTTTGTAATCGTTTACCTTTTTCAAATTTCACCACCATTACTATTGTTCTTCCGTTACTGAGCAATTTTTGGCTCAGCCGTATTTCCTTTTGTTGTTTTTTTTTATAACAGGTACACATGGGAGTCAGGGGATGTGTGAAGAGAAGATAATCAGATTAAGGAGTTTAAATCAGATTGTGTTAATAAATAATGTAATTAGGTCTTTTGAATTTCTTTAGTAAACTATGTACTTATTTAAGGTTAAATTCGTTAAAGATGGGATATATGTTTTGTTCAGATTTTCTGTAATTGTGACACGTCAGCCCTAGTCAGGTTGGGGTGTTACAGTTATGGTATCAGAGCAAAAGCTCTTTCCTGTAGAAAACTTAAACAAATTATAATACGTGAGATTAATGGGTAGACGTTGGGTTAGGATTCAAAATTTTTGATTAGTCTAACACTATTTCCTAAATCGTGTAATATGTTTCAGATGTCGTCTGAGAACACGCAAACAGACCCTGCGATCACAGACGCGATCAATCGAGCTTTTAATGAACGACTTCCAGATATAATGGAAACAATTGTGCACCTGTTGAATCCTACGAGGAACTTTCCACCACCACCACCTCCTCCGCTGTATCCACATCCTCCTATTCCTGATCCTCCACCATATGGTCTAGACACTCATACGGACAACACATCAGGAATTCATGTTTGGTTATCAAGGTTTCAAAAACAAAAGCCACGATCTTTTACATCTGCACCTGATCCTATGGATGCTTGCAACTGGATAATGCATGTTGAGAATATTTTTGAAGTCCTGGGAGTTGAGGAACAATTTAAAGTAAGATTAGCAGCTTATAAGCTTAAAGATGATGCACAGTCTTGGTGGAGGGGAATCAAACATGCTCATGGCGGAGATTCATACGCAACAACTTTGACTTGGGATGAGTTTAAAGAAGTATTCTATCGTCAATATTTCTCAACTTCACATCAGGAAAAGTATTATCGAGAGTATGCTACGATTGCTCAGAAGGATGATGAACCAATGAGGGAGTTCATGGCTAGGTTTACACGATTGGCTAGTTTTCTGGGAGAGGCTGCTGGAAATCAACAGGTCCAAGCTAACAAGATTAAATGGGCAGTATGTGAAAAGTTTAGAAAGTTGATTGTGATGAGTAAGTTTAACAACATCACCGAGGTTGCTGATGTGGTTCAGGCACTAGAGTTAGCAGAGAAGACGAGTCATACTGGGGAAAATCGAAAAAGAGATCGTGATGATTATAATCTTACCTCTTCTGGAAACAAGAAGGCTCAAACAAATGGCCCTATTCATCAGACCCAGATGCAGGTGTATCAACCACCAAACCAAGAAAGAAACAACAAGAACAATTTTCGTGAAGCATGCAAACATTGTGGGAAAATGCATAAAGGCACATGCCACCGGTTAACAGGAGCATGTTTCAGTGTGGACAAATTGGTCATATTGCTAAGGATTGCAAAAACCCAAAGCCTTAAAGAAATGAGAATAATGAAGCTGCTGATGCATCTCTTAATACTGGTGGGAGAGTTTTTGCATTAACAAATGACGAAGCAGGCAATGCGCCAAACAATAATGCATGATCAAGAGAACAAGAGAATAATAAGTCATCTGATGATAAAAAGTTTGAAACACGTTTGTCCTTATTTTATTTTACGTGCCTAGACCGTTATTAAGTAGTTATTTCGATATGATTACTATTGCGAAGTGATTTTAAAAGACATAGCTCGTTTTTGTTATTTAGACATATTTAAAACTAAAAAAAAAATATCGATATTTCTCACAATTGTCTTCGGATTGTACGACTTGTTATTGAAAGTTCTCTTTGCAAATTCGAAAATTTGATGTTAATTCAATTTCGAGGACGAAATTTTTTTAAGAGGGGTAGAATTATAATACCCGTAGGAATGTAACAATTAAATAATTAGTCTCAAGAACCTATAAACTAGTTAATACTCAGGTTAATCACCGAACATTAGGTTATAGTAATACCGACCTGGTTTATTAACCGTCAAATTAGTTGGTGTTTAAGAAACCATATATCAATCATCATCAATTTCATAACATATGTAGGTATATATATATATATATATTTTTTGTAAATAAACGAAGGAAAAAAAATATAATAAAATAACTCATTAATATTATTAGTTATTACATACTTAATTACAATAAGTTATAATAATGATGGTGGAAACAATCGGTTACACACCTTTTCACATGTAGGCTAATAACTCTAAATCCTATAGCATTAAACCTATTGTATATATCTTTTCATGTTCGATCTTTCACTGCTTGGAACCAATATCACAAACAAAACACACTTTCCTTGACAAATATCTTGATCAATAAGATCTTCTGTTGTGTCTCCATACACTTCGGTCTTCTGCCAAGAAACCGTTTTGGGAGACCAAGGGCTTCATGGTATTTGTTTCTGTTCGACCAGAAGTTGCGCACCATTGAAATAATCCTCACAACTATCAAGACTCCTCTTTATCAGGTTGATAGTCGATATCATAGCCGCGTCGAGACGCCACCGGTTAAAATTCATGAACCACCAGGATGAGATACCTCGCACCAAGAGTGCCGAAGTTTAGACCGTAGCGGTTCAACCTCGACCGTTCGTAGTATTCATTTTACATCGTCACCGCTTCTCAGCGACCGACCTGTCTTTGTTCCACTGTTAATTAAGGTAACATTAGAAACCTTCACTTCATAGTATTTCTGTTATGTCTCGTTTCTCATACGGATTTCGTTTATTTAACTCATAGTATATTTTGTTTGTCTCATTTGTTCTATTCGTTTCATTTAGTTAAACCGTTTGGTTTTCGAGCATCCGTTAGTTCTAATTCTGATTGGTTTTGCATGCGATATAATTATAGAATTTTGTATTCATTATCGCATGTTCTGACTTTTGTTTAGATATTTGATTGTGTTGTACCCGTAAATTGTTTCGATTCCGGTACCCGAGCAGAGCCTCCGGTAGGTGATTCTACCGGTGCGTCATTGGGGCATCAATGGCGTAGCACTTGCCGTGACGATGTGACTGGTTCACGGCGTCTCTATTTAGTACTCTGATAGTACAATTGTGCACCTACTGAATTTTGTAGAGGCGTATGGACTGGTCCTAGGATATTTGTTTTGTTTTGGTGAGTGTTGGTGTGTGCCCACATACAGCTCACAATTTGGTACATTAGGCCGACGGGTCTGTGTACAACATTTGTATTGTTTTGTTTTGTGCTCAAATGGGTATCTCCTTACCATACGAATTATTTGATAAGTATTCGCTCTGATTAATTGATATTGTTAATCGTATGGTTAGTTCGTTCTGAAAATTCGTTATCATTATGTTATCTTATTATCATTATAGTGTAATACTTCCGATGACTTGGCCACCACTATATTTTGCCACTTTTGTAATCGTTTACCTTTTTCAAATTTCACCATCATTACTATTGTTCTTCCGTTACTGAGCAATTTTTGGCTCAGCCGTATTTCCTTTTGTTGTTTTTTTTTATAACAGGTACACATGGGAGTCAGGGGATGTGTGAAGAGAAGATAATCAGATTAAGGAGTTTAAATCAGATTGTGTTAATAAATAATGTAATTAGGTCTTTTGAATTTCTTTAGTAAACTATGTACTTATTTAAGGTTAAATTCGTTAAAGATGGGATATATGTTTTGTTCAGATTTTCTGTAATTGTGACACGTCAGCCCTAGTCAGGTTGGGGTGTTACAGTTATGGTATCAGAGCAAAAGCTCTTTCCTGTAGAAAACTTAAACAAATTATAATACGTGAGATTAATGGGTAGACGTTGGGTTAGGATTCAAAATTTTTGATTAGTCTAACACTATTTCCTAAATCGTGTAATATGTTTCAGATGTCGTCTGAGAACACGCAAACAGACCCTGCGATCACAGACGCGATCAATCGAGCTTTTAATGAACGACTTCCAGATATAATGGAAACAATTGTGCACCTGTTGAATCCTACGAGGAACTTTCCACCACCACCACCTCCTCCGCTGTATCCACATCCTCCTATTCCTGATCCTCCACCATATGGTCTAGACACTCATACGGACAACACATCAGGAATTCATGTTTGGTTATCAAGGTTTCAAAAACAAAAGCCACGATCTTTTACATCTGCACCTGATCCTATGGATGCTTGCAACTGGATAATGCATGTTGAGAATATTTTTGAAGTCCTGGGAGTTGAGGAACAATTTAAAGTAAGATTAGCAGCTTATAAGCTTAAAGATGATGCACAGTCTTGGTGGAGGGGAATCAAGCATGCTCATGGCGGAGATTCATACGCAACAACTTTGACTTGGGATGAGTTTAAAGAAGTATTCTATCGTCAATATTTCTCAACTTCACATCAGGAAAAGTATTATCGAGAGTATGCTACGATTGCTCAGAAGGATGATGAACCAATGAGGGAGTTCATGGCTAGGTTTACACGATTGGCTAGTTTTCTGGGAGAGGCTGCTGGAAATCAACAGGTCCAAGCTAACAAGATTAAATGGGCAGTATGTGAAAAGTTTAGAAAGTTGATTGTGATGAGTAAGTTTAACAACATCACCGAGGTTGCTGATGTGGTTCAGGCACTAGAGTTAGCAGAGAAGACGAGTCATACTGGGGAAAATCGAAAAAGAGATCGTGATGATTATAATCTTACCTCTTCTGGAAACAAGAAGGCTCAAACAAATGGCCCTATTCATCAGACCCAGATGCAGGTGTATCAACCACCAAACCAAGAAAGAAACAACAAGAACAATTTTCGTGAAGCATGCAAACATTGTGGGAAAATGCATAAAGGCACATGCCACCGGTTAACAGGAGCATGTTTCAGTGTGGACAAATTGGTCATATTGCTAAGGATTGCAAAAACCCAAAGCCTTAAAGAAATGAGAATAATGAAGCTGCTGATGCATCTCTTAATACTGGTGGGAGAGTTTTTGCATTAACAAATGACGAAGCAGGCAATGCGCAAAACAATAATGCATGATCAAGAGAACAAGAGAATAATAAGTCATCTGATGATAAAAAGTTTGAAACACGTTTGTCCTTATTTTATTTTACGTGCCTAGACCGTTATTAAGTAGTTATTTCGATATGATTACTATTGCGAAGTGATTTTAAAAGACATAGCTCGTTTTTGTTATTTAGACATATTTAAAACTAAAAAAAAAAATATCGATATTTCTCACAATTGTCTTCGGATTGTACGACTTGTTATTAAAAGTTCTCTTTGCAAATTCGAAAATTTGATGTTAATTCAATTTCGAGGACGAAATTTTTTTAAGAGGGGTAGAATTATAATACCCGTAGGAATGTAACAATTAAATAATTAGTCTCAAGAACCTATAAACTAGTTAATACTCAGGTTAATCACCGAACATTAGGTTATAGTAATACCGACCTGGTTTATTAACCGTCAAATTAGTTGGTGTTTAAGAAACCATATATCAATCATCATCAATTTCATAACATATGTAGGTATATATATATATATATTTTTTGTAAATAAACGAAGGAAAAAAAATATAATAAAATAACTCATTAATATTATTAGTTATTACATACTTAATTACAATAAGTTATAATAATGATGGTGGAAACAATCGGTTACACACCTTTTCACATGTAGGCTAATAACTCTAAATCCTATAGCATTAAACCTATTGTATATATCTTTTCATGTTCGATCTTTCACTGCTTGGAACCAATATCACAAACAAAACACACTTTCCTTGACAAATATCTTGATCAATAAGATCTTCTGTTGTGTCTCCATACACTTCGGTCTTCTGCCAAGAAACCGTTTTGGGAGACCAAGGGCTTCATGGTATTTGTTTCTGTTCGACCAGAAGTTGCGCACCATTGAAATAATCCTCACAACTATCAAGACTCCTCTTTATCAGGTTGATAGTCGATATCATAGCCGCGTCGAGACGCCACCGGTTAAAATTCATGAACCACCAGGATGAGATACCTCGCACCAAGAGTGCCGAAGTTTAGACCGTAGCGGTTCAACCTCGACCGTTCGTAGTATTCATTTTACATCGTCACCGCTTCTCAGCGACCGACCTGTCTTTGTTCCACTGTTAATTAAGGTAACATTAGAAACCTTCACTTCATAGTATTTCTGTTATGTCTCGTTTCTCATACGGATTTCGTTTATTTAACTCATAGTATATTTTGTTTGTCTCATTTGTTCTATTCGTTTCATTTAGTTAAACCGTTTGGTTTTCGAGCATCCGTTAGTTCTAATTCTGATTGGTTTTGCATGCGATATAATTATAGAATTTTGTATTCATTATCGCATGTTCTGACTTTTGTTTAGATATTTGATTGTGTTGTACCCGTAAATTGTTTCGATTCCGGTACCCGAGCAGAGCCTCCGGTAGGTGATTCTACCGGTGCGTCATTGGGGCATCAATGGCGTAGCACTTGCCGTGACGATGTGACTGGTTCACGGCGTCTCTATTTAGTACTCTGATAGTACAATTGTGCACCTACTGAATTTTGTAGAGGCGTATGGACTGGTCCTAGGATATTTGTTTTGTTTTGGTGAGTGTTGGTGTGTGCCCACATACAGCTCACAATTTGGTACATTAGGCCGACGGGTCTGTGTACAACATTTGTATTGTTTTGTTTTGTGCTCAAATGGGTATCTCCTTACCATACGAATTATTTGATAAGTATTCGCTCTGATTAATTGATATTGTTAATCGTATGGTTAGTTCGTTCTGAAAATTCGTTATCATTATGTTATCTTATTATCATTATAGTGTAATACTTCCGATGACTTGGCCACCACTATATTTTGCCACTTTTGTAATCGTTTACCTTTTTCAAATTTCACCATCATTACTATTGTTCTTCCGTTACTGAGCAATTTTTGGCTCAGCCGTATTTCCTTTTGTTGTTTTTTTTTATAACAGGTACACATGGGAGTCAGGGGATGTGTGAAGAGAAGATAATCAGATTAAGGAGTTTAAATCAGATTGTGTTAATAAATAATGTAATTAGGTCTTTTGAATTTCTTTAGTAAACTATGTACTTATTTAAGGTTAAATTCGTTAAAGATGGGATATATGTTTTGTTCAGATTTTCTGTAATTGTGACACGTCAGCCCTAGTCAGGTTGGGGTGTTACAGTTATGGTATCAGAGCAAAAGCTCTTTCCTGTAGAAAACTTAAACAAATTATAATACGTGAGATTAATGGGTAGACGTTGGGTTAGGATTCAAAATTTTTGATTAGTCTAACACTATTTCCTAAATCGTGTAATATGTTTCAGATGTCGTCTGAGAACACGCAAACAGACCCTGCGATCACAGACGCGATCAATCGAGCTTTTAATGAACGACTTCCAGATATAATGGAAACAATTGTGCACCTGTTGAATCCTACGAGGAACTTTCCACCACCACCACCTCCTCCGCTGTATCCACATCCTCCTATTCCTGATCCTCCACCATATGGTCTAGACACTCATACGGACAACACATCAGGAATTCATGTTTGGTTATCAAGGTTTCAAAAACAAAAGCCACGATCTTTTACATCTGCACCTGATCCTATGGATGCTTGCAACTGGATAATGCATGTTGAGAATATTTTTGAAGTCCTGGGAGTTGAGGAACAATTTAAAGTAAGATTAGCAGCTTATAAGCTTAAAGATGATGCACAGTCTTGGTGGAGGGGAATCAAGCATGCTCATGGCGGAGATTCATACGCAACAACTTTGACTTGGGATGAGTTTAAAGAAGTATTCTATCGTCAATATTTCTCAACTTCACATCAGGAAAAGTATTATCGAGAGTATGCTACGATTGCTCAGAAGGATGATGAACCAATGAGGGAGTTCATGGCTAGGTTTACACGATTGGCTAGTTTTCTGGGAGAGGCTGCTGGAAATCAACAGGTCCAAGCTAACAAGATTAAATGGGCAGTATGTGAAAAGTTTAGAAAGTTGATTGTGATGAGTAAGTTTAACAACATCACCGAGGTTGCTGATGTGGTTCAGGCACTAGAGTTAGCAGAGAAGACGAGTCATACTGGGGAAAATCGAAAAAGAGATCGTGATGATTATAATCTTACCTCTTCTGGAAACAAGAAGGCTCAAACAAATGGCCCTATTCATCAGACCCAGATGCAGGTGTATCAACCACCAAACCAAGAAAGAAACAACAAGAACAATTTTCGTGAAGCATGCAAACATTGTGGGAAAATGCATAAAGGCACATGCCACCGGTTAACAGGAGCATGTTTCAGTGTGGACAAATTGGTCATATTGCTAAGGATTGCAAAAACCCAAAGCCTTAAAGAAATGAGAATAATGAAGCTGCTGATGCATCTCTTAATACTGGTGGGAGAGTTTTTGCATTAACAAATGACGAAGCAGGCAATGCGCAAAACAATAATGCATGATCAAGAGAACAAGAGAATAATAAGTCATCTGATGATAAAAAGTTTGAAACACGTTTGTCCTTATTTTATTTTACGTGCCTAGACCGTTATTAAGTAGTTATTTCGATATGATTACTATTGCGAAGTGATTTTAAAAGACATAGCTCGTTTTTGTTATTTAGACATATTTAAAACTAAAAAAAAAATATCGATATTTCTCACAATTGTCTTCGGATTGTACGACTTGTTATTGAAAGTTCTCTTTGCAAATTCGAAAATTTGATGTTAATTCAATTTCGAGGACGAAATTTTTTTAAGAGGGGTAGAATTATAATACCCGTAGGAATGTAACAATTAAATAATTAGTCTCAAGAACCTATAAACTAGTTAATACTCAGGTTAATCACCGAACATTAGGTTATAGTAATACCGACCTGGTTTATTAACCGTCAAATTAGTTGGTGTTTAAGAAACCATATATCAATCATCATCAATTTCATAACATATGTAGGTATATATATATATATTTTTTGTAAATAAACGAAGGAAAAAAAATATAATAAAATAACTCATTAATATTATTAGTTATTACATACTTAATTACAATAAGTTATAATAATGATGGTGGAAACAATCGGTTACACACCTTTTCACATGTAGGCTAATAACTCTAAATCCTATAGCATTAAACCTATTGTATATATCTTTTCATGTTCGATCTTTCACTGCTTGGAACCAATATCACAAACAAAACACACTTTCCTTGACAAATATCTTGATCAATAAGATCTTCTGTTGTGTCTCCATACACTTCGGTCTTCTGCCAAGAAACCGTTTTGGGAGACCAAGGGCTTCATGGTATTTGTTTCTGTTCGACCAGAAGTTGCGCACCATTGAAATAATCCTCACAACTATCAAGACTCCTCTTTATCAGGTTGATAGTCGATATCATAGCCGCGTCGAGACGCCACCGGTTAAAATTCATGAACCACCAGGATGAGATACCTCGCACCAAGAGTGCCGAAGTTTAGACCGTAGCGGTTCAACCTCGACCGTTCGTAGTATTCATTTTACATCGTCACCGCTTCTCAGCGACCGACCTGTCTTTGTTCCACTGTTAATTAAGGTAACATTAGAAACCTTCACTTCATAGTATTTCTGTTATGTCTCGTTTCTCATACGGATTTCGTTTATTTAACTCATAGTATATTTTGTTTGTCTCATTTGTTCTATTCGTTTCATTTAGTTAAACCGTTTGGTTTTCGAGCATCCGTTAGTTCTAATTCTGATTGGTTTTGCATGCGATATAATTATAGAATTTTGTATTCATTATCGCATGTTCTGACTTTTGTTTAGATATTTGATTGTGTTGTACCCGTAAATTGTTTCGATTCCGGTACCCGAGCAGAGCCTCCGGTAGGTGATTCTACCGGTGCGTCATTGGGGCATCAATGGCGTAGCACTTGCCGTGACGATGTGACTGGTTCACGGCGTCTCTATTTAGTACTCTGATAGTACAATTGTGCACCTACTGAATTTTGTAGAGGCGTATGGACTGGTCCTAGGATATTTGTTTTGTTTTGGTGAGTGTTGGTGTGTGCCCACATACAGCTCACAATTTGGTACATTAGGCCGACGGGTCTGTGTACAACATTTGTATTGTTTTGTTTTGTGCTCAAATGGGTATCTCCTTACCATACGAATTATTTGATAAGTATTCGCTCTGATTAATTGATATTGTTAATCGTATGGTTAGTTCGTTCTGAAAATTCGTTATCATTATGTTATCTTATTATCATTATAGTGTAATACTTCCGATGACTTGGCCACCACTATATTTTGCCACTTTTGTAATCGTTTACCTTTTTCAAATTTCACCATCATTACTATTGTTCTTCCGTTACTGAGCAATTTTTGGCTCAGCCGTATTTCCTTTTGTTGTTTTTTTTTATAACAGGTACACATGGGAGTCAGGGGATGTGTGAAGAGAAGATAATCAGATTAAGGAGTTTAAATCAGATTGTGTTAATAAATAATGTAATTAGGTCTTTTGAATTTCTTTAGTAAACTATGTACTTATTTAAGGTTAAATTCGTTAAAGATGGGATATATGTTTTGTTCAGATTTTCTGTAATTGTGACACGTCAGCCCTAGTCAGGTTGGGGTGTTACAGTTATGGTATCAGAGCAAAAGCTCTTTCCTGTAGAAAACTTAAACAAATTATAATACGTGAGATTAATGGGTAGACGTTGGGTTAGGATTCAAAATTTTTGATTAGTCTAACACTATTTCCTAAATCGTGTAATATGTTTCAGATGTCGTCTGAGAACACGCAAACAGACCCTGCGATCACAGACGCGATCAATCGAGCTTTTAATGAACGACTTCCAGATATAATGGAAACAATTGTGCACCTGTTGAATCCTACGAGGAACTTTCCACCACCACCACCTCCTCCGCTGTATCCACATCCTCCTATTCCTGATCCTCCACCATATGGTCTAGACACTCATACGGACAACACATCAGGAATTCATGTTTGGTTATCAAGGTTTCAAAAACAAAAGCCACGATCTTTTACATCTGCACCTGATCCTATGGATGCTTGCAACTGGATAATGCATGTTGAGAATATTTTTGAAGTCCTGGGAGTTGAGGAACAATTTAAAGTAAGATTAGCAGCTTATAAGCTTAAAGATGATGCACAGTCTTGGTGGAGGGGAATCAAGCATGCTCATGGCGGAGATTCATACGCAACAACTTTGACTTGGGATGAGTTTAAAGAAGTATTCTATCGTCAATATTTCTCAACTTCACATCAGGAAAAGTATTATCGAGAGTATGCTACGATTGCTCAGAAGGATGATGAACCAATGAGGGAGTTCATGGCTAGGTTTACACGATTGGCTAGTTTTCTGGGAGAGGCTGCTGGAAATCAACAGGTCCAAGCTAACAAGATTAAATGGGCAGTATGTGAAAAGTTTAGAAAGTTGATTGTGATGAGTAAGTTTAACAACATCACCGAGGTTGCTGATGTGGTTCAGGCACTAGAGTTAGCAGAGAAGACGAGTCATACTGGGGAAAATCGAAAAAGAGATCGTGATGATTATAATCTTACCTCTTCTGGAAACAAGAAGGCTCAAACAAATGGCCCTATTCATCAGACCCAGATGCAGGTGTATCAACCACCAAACCAAGAAAGAAACAACAAGAACAATTTTCGTGAAGCATGCAAACATTGTGGGAAAATGCATAAAGGCACATGCCACCGGTTAACAGGAGCATGTTTCAGTGTGGACAAATTGGTCATATTGCTAAGGATTGCAAAAACCCAAAGCCTTAAAGAAATGAGAATAATGAAGCTGCTGATGCATCTCTTAATACTGGTGGGAGAGTTTTTGCATTAACAAATGACGAAGCAGGCAATGCGCAAAACAATAATGCATGATCAAGAGAACAAGAGAATAATAAGTCATCTGATGATAAAAAGTTTGAAACACGTTTGTCCTTATTTTATTTTACGTGCCTAGACCGTTATTAAGTAGTTATTTCGATATGATTACTATTGCGAAGTGATTTTAAAAGACATAGCTCGTTTTTGTTATTTAGACATATTTAAAACTAAAAAAAAAATATCGATATTTCTCACAATTGTCTTCGGATTGTACGACTTGTTATTGAAAGTTCTCTTTGCAAATTCGAAAATTTGATGTTAATTCAATTTCGAGGACGAAATTTTTTTAAGAGGGGTAGAATTATAATACCCGTAGGAATGTAACAATTAAATAATTAGTCTCAAGAACCTATAAACTAGTTAATACTCAGGTTAATCACCGAACATTAGGTTATAGTAATACCGACCTGGTTTATTAACCGTCAAATTAGTTGGTGTTTAAGAAACCATATATCAATCATCATCAATTTCATAACATATGTAGGTATATATATATATATTTTTTGTAAATAAACGAAGGAAAAAAAATATAATAAAATAACTCATTAATATTATTAGTTATTACATACTTAATTACAATAAGTTATAATAATGATGGTGGAAACAATCGGTTACACACCTTTTCACATGTAGGCTAATAACTCTAAATCCTATAGCATTAAACCTATTGTATATATCTTTTCATGTTCGATCTTTCACTGCTTGGAACCAATATCACAAACAAAACACACTTTCCTTGACAAATATCTTGATCAATAAGATCTTCTGTTGTGTCTCCATACACTTCGGTCTTCTGCCAAGAAACCGTTTTGGGAGACCAAGGGCTTCATGGTATTTGTTTCTGTTCGACCAGAAGTTGCGCACCATTGAAATAATCCTCACAACTATCAAGACTCCTCTTTATCAGGTTGATAGTCGATATCATAGCCGCGTCGAGACGCCACCGGTTAAAATTCATGAACCACCAGGATGAGATACCTCGCACCAAGAGTGCCGAAGTTTAGACCGTAGCGGTTCAACCTCGACCGTTCGTAGTATTCATTTTACATCGTCACCGCTTCTCAGCGACCGACCTGTCTTTGTTCCACTGTTAATTAAGGTAACATTAGAAACCTTCACTTCATAGTATTTCTGTTATGTCTCGTTTCTCATACGGATTTCGTTTATTTAACTCATAGTATATTTTGTTTGTCTCATTTGTTCTATTCGTTTCATTTAGTTAAACCGTTTGGTTTTCGAGCATCCGTTAGTTCTAATTCTGATTGGTTTTGCATGCGATATAATTATAGAATTTTGTATTCATTATCGCATGTTCTGACTTTTGTTTAGATATTTGATTGTGTTGTACCCGTAAATTGTTTCGATTCCGGTACCCGAGCAGAGCCTCCGGTAGGTGATTCTACCGGTGCGTCATTGGGGCATCAATGGCGTAGCACTTGCCGTGACGATGTGACTGGTTCACGGCGTCTCTATTTAGTACTCTGATAGTACAATTGTGCACCTACTGAATTTTGTAGAGGCGTATGGACTGGTCCTAGGATATTTGTTTTGTTTTGGTGAGTGTTGGTGTGTGCCCACATACAGCTCACAATTTGGTACATTAGGCCGACGGGTCTGTGTACAACATTTGTATTGTTTTGTTTTGTGCTCAAATGGGTATCTCCTTACCATACGAATTATTTGATAAGTATTCGCTCTGATTAATTGATATTGTTAATCGTATGGTTAGTTCGTTCTGAAAATTCGTTATCATTATGTTATCTTATTATCATTATAGTGTAATACTTCCGATGACTTGGCCACCACTATATTTTGCCACTTTTGTAATCGTTTACCTTTTTCAAATTTCACCATCATTACTATTGTTCTTCCGTTACTGAGCAATTTTTGGCTCAGCCGTATTTCCTTTTGTTGTTTTTTTTTATAACAGGTACACATGGGAGTCAGGGGATGTGTGAAGAGAAGATAATCAGATTAAGGAGTTTAAATCAGATTGTGTTAATAAATAATGTAATTAGGTCTTTTGAATTTCTTTAGTAAACTATGTACTTATTTAAGGTTAAATTCGTTAAAGATGGGATATATGTTTTGTTCAGATTTTCTGTAATTGTGACACGTCAGCCCTAGTCAGGTTGGGGTGTTACAGTTATGGTATCAGAGCAAAAGCTCTTTCCTGTAGAAAACTTAAACAAATTATAATACGTGAGATTAATGGGTAGACGTTGGGTTAGGATTCAAAATTTTTGATTAGTCTAACACTATTTCCTAAATCGTGTAATATGTTTCAGATGTCGTCTGAGAACACGCAAACAGACCCTGCGATCACAGACGCGATCAATCGAGCTTTTAATGAACGACTTCCAGATATAATGGAAACAATTGTGCACCTGTTGAATCCTACGAGGAACTTTCCACCACCACCACCTCCTCCGCTGTATCCACATCCTCCTATTCCTGATCCTCCACCATATGGTCTAGACACTCATACGGACAACACATCAGGAATTCATGTTTGGTTATCAAGGTTTCAAAAACAAAAGCCACGATCTTTTACATCTGCACCTGATCCTATGGATGCTTGCAACTGGATAATGCATGTTGAGAATATTTTTGAAGTCCTGGGAGTTGAGGAACAATTTAAAGTAAGATTAGCAGCTTATAAGCTTAAAGATGATGCACAGTCTTGGTGGAGGGGAATCAAGCATGCTCATGGCGGAGATTCATACGCAACAACTTTGACTTGGGATGAGTTTAAAGAAGTATTCTATCGTCAATATTTCTCAACTTCACATCAGGAAAAGTATTATCGAGAGTATGCTACGATTGCTCAGAAGGATGATGAACCAATGAGGGAGTTCATGGCTAGGTTTACACGATTGGCTAGTTTTCTGGGAGAGGCTGCTGGAAATCAACAGGTCCAAGCTAACAAGATTAAATGGGCAGTATGTGAAAAGTTTAGAAAGTTGATTGTGATGAGTAAGTTTAACAACATCACCGAGGTTGCTGATGTGGTTCAGGCACTAGAGTTAGCAGAGAAGACGAGTCATACTGGGGAAAATCGAAAAAGAGATCGTGATGATTATAATCTTACCTCTTCTGGAAACAAGAAGGCTCAAACAAATGGCCCTATTCATCAGACCCAGATGCAGGTGTATCAACCACCAAACCAAGAAAGAAACAACAAGAACAATTTTCGTGAAGCATGCAAACATTGTGGGAAAATGCATAAAGGCACATGCCACCGGTTAACAGGAGCATGTTTCAGTGTGGACAAATTGGTCATATTGCTAAGGATTGCAAAAACCCAAAGCCTTAAAGAAATGAGAATAATGAAGCTGCTGATGCATCTCTTAATACTGGTGGGAGAGTTTTTGCATTAACAAATGACGAAGCAGGCAATGCGCAAAACAATAATGCATGATCAAGAGAACAAGAGAATAATAAGTCATCTGATGATAAAAAGTTTGAAACACGTTTGTCCTTATTTTATTTTACGTGCCTAGACCGTTATTAAGTAGTTATTTCGATATGATTACTATTGCGAAGTGATTTTAAAAGACATAGCTCGTTTTTGTTATTTAGACATATTTAAAACTAAAAAAAAAATATCGATATTTCTCACAATTGTCTTCGGATTGTACGACTTGTTATTGAAAGTTCTCTTTGCAAATTCGAAAATTTGATGTTAATTCAATTTCGAGGACGAAATTTTTTTAAGAGGGGTAGAATTATAATACCCGTAGGAATGTAACAATTAAATAATTAGTCTCAAGAACCTATAAACTAGTTAATACTCAGGTTAATCACCGAACATTAGGTTATAGTAATACCGACCTGGTTTATTAACCGTCAAATTAGTTGGTGTTTAAGAAACCATATATCAATCATCATCAATTTCATAACATATGTAGGTATATATATATATATATTTTTGTAAATAAACGAAGGAAAAAAAATATAATAAAATAACTCATTAATATTATTAGTTATTACATACTTAATTACAATAAGTTATAATAATGATGGTGGAAACAATCGGTTACACACCTTTTCACATGTAGGCTAATAACTCTAAATCCTATAGCATTAAACCTATTGTATATATCTTTTCATGTTCGATCTTTCACTGCTTGGAACCAATATCACAAACAAAACACACTTTCCTTGACAAATATCTTGATCAATAAGATCTTCTGTTGTGTCTCCATACACTTCGGTCTTCTGCCAAGAAACCGTTTTGGGAGACCAAGGGCTTCATGGTATTTGTTTCTGTTCGACCAGAAGTTGCGCACCATTGAAATAATCCTCACAACTATCAAGACTCCTCTTTATCAGGTTGATAGTCGATATCATAGCCGCGTCGAGACGCCACCGGTTAAAATTCATGAACCACCAGGATGAGATACCTCGCACCAAGAGTGCCGAAGTTTAGACCGTAGCGGTTCAACCTCGACCGTTCGTAGTATTCATTTTACATCGTCACCGCTTCTCAGCGACCGACCTGTCTTTGTTCCACTGTTAATTAAGGTAACATTAGAAACCTTCACTTCATAGTATTTCTGTTATGTCTCGTTTCTCATACGGATTTCGTTTATTTAACTCATAGTATATTTTGTTTGTCTCATTTGTTCTATTCGTTTCATTTAGTTAAACCGTTTGGTTTTCGAGCATCCGTTAGTTCTAATTCTGATTGGTTTTGCATGCGATATAATTATAGAATTTTGTATTCATTATCGCATGTTCTGACTTTTGTTTAGATATTTGATTGTGTTGTACCCGTAAATTGTTTCGATTCCGGTACCCGAGCAGAGCCTCCGGTAGGTGATTCTACCGGTGCGTCATTGGGGCATCAATGGCGTAGCACTTGCCGTGACGATGTGACTGGTTCACGGCGTCTCTATTTAGTACTCTGATAGTACAATTGTGCACCTACTGAATTTTGTAGAGGCGTATGGACTGGTCCTAGGATATTTGTTTTGTTTTGGTGAGTGTTGGTGTGTGCCCACATACAGCTCACAATTTGGTACATTAGGCCGACGGGTCTGTGTACAACATTTGTATTGTTTTGTTTTGTGCTCAAATGGGTATCTCCTTACCATACGAATTATTTGATAAGTATTCGCTATGATTAATTGATATTGTTAATCGTATGGTTAGT
This sequence comes from Mikania micrantha, assembly GCA_009363875.1. NCBI lineage: Eukaryota > Viridiplantae > Streptophyta > Magnoliopsida > Asterales > Asteraceae > Mikania > Mikania micrantha. The sequence goes on from SZYD01000537.1 coordinate 86,372, forward strand.
TCGTTCTGAAAATTCGTTATCATTATGTTATCTTATTATCATTATAGTGTAATACTTCCGATGACTTGGCCACCACTATATTTTGCCACTTTTGTAATCGTTTACCTTTTTCAAATTTCACCATCATTACTATTGTTCTTCCGTTACTGAGCAATTTTTGGCTCAGCCGTATTTCCTTTTGTTGTTGTTTTTTTATAACAGGTATACATGGGAGTCAGGGGATGTGTGAAGAGAAGATAATCAGATTAAGGAGTTTAAATCAGATTGTGTTAATAAATAATGTAATTAGGTCTTTTGAATTTCTTTAGTAAACTATGTACTTATTTAAGGTTAAATTCGTTAAAGATGGGATATGTTTTGTTCTGATTTCTGTAATAGTGACACGTCAGTCCTAGTCAGGTTGGGGTGTTACACATGATGATGACAACCACGGCAGATCTTGTTTTCCTGGTGAGTCTACAGCAAAGCTTGGAGACAACCAAGGTCTCAGTCGTGAAATCCCCTTTGGGGTGGCGGTTTGGCGGATCTCGGGCAGTTAGCGACGGTGATGGTGATTCTGGTGGACGACACATGTGAGAAACCTAAGGAGCCAGGCAAATAACGTGTGTAACTAGCAATTTTGATTGGTTACTTTGATTTACATCTGATCTGTCACTATAGGGTATAGATCTGGTTGTTTAAATGTCAGATCTGGTTGTTTAGTTAAGTTTTAAAAGGAAGAAAGGTGACCTTCGATGTCTTGTTATTCCGACTAGAAATCAAGGTGGTAGTGGCTGATTTTGTGGAAGGATGAAGTTGGGGAACTGTTAAGACCAGTTCTAGTAAAACATGACTATTCAGGTTGTGCCGGACAACTTTGGGGATTGGTCAACGAAGTTAAAGACCGGTCGACATGGTCAAAAATTACAAAATCAACGAGATCTGGTCAATAGCATGTTCAACACGCTCGGTTATGTTCGTGACGCAAACACGAACACATTGGTGTATTCAGATCTCGAAACGGGTGTCCGGTTATCAAAACGAGTTTGCGTATGCGAACTGACTCGGAAGGTATTCCCGCACGCTAACATTTAACATATTATCGTATCTCGAGCATTATAACTGTTTACATTCTCTAGGATCGTGACTAAGTTAAGCGAATACACTTAATAAATACAACAAATATATAAATATTAACAGTAATTAATATTTGGAACACATGTTAAATTAAGCGAACCTAGTGTGAATTCCGACATCAAAATAATTGAGACGACTATATGCGATAAATTGACGATTAAAGTTGATAATTTTAACGAATTATTTAAACTATCGAACTATGATATATAAGGCATTAAATGTCTAGTAAATAGAAATGCGATAAAATCAACAAATACATGTATACACACACACACAAACACATGTCTATTTAAATATATATACATATACAAATGTGAAAGAGTTACATACTGCAAACACAATGGTTATAAGAAGATGTAATCAGTAAACGAAATATATGTGAATATATGTATATAGAGACACGTATTTATACACACGTTTTCAATTTCTTTCAAACAAGAGTTTTCAAACTAATGAGTTTATTAAATATACCATGCAAATTGAAAGGTTTTATTATATTAAAACTCAAATAGCAGCTTTGTACGGGCCGATTATCAAGACGATCATTCTATCTAAATGGTTTTGAATATATTTATGTACATAAATATGTCATCAAATTACAATAATTATTACTAAATATGACAAATGCTTATACATAAAAAATGACAACTTGTATGTATATAAATACAATTCGAGATAAAATAAACCGTGCTACAACAGGTTATACATATATAAGTTAGGACACTTTAAATATGTATATTACAAATATGAACTAACTATTCGACATGCTCATATATAATAACAAGAATTATCAAGTTGGATAATTAATATTATATACGCACATTTAAAAATATCAATTTAAACACAACTGATTAAATAAACAATCAAATATTAAAGGATAGACAAAATTAGCCGCAAGTAACATATCTAAACAAAAGTCTTCGGTTAATCAAATTTAACATATGTGAGGACGCGTTAGAATACATGCGACAGTTGTGTCAAATAGGCACATGAAACAAGATTGTTGGTATTGATTATTGATATACATTTGATTTACAAACAGGAACTTATGTTTCATTTGATTGGGAAATGCTATACTATATCAAACATGCATAGTTAACTAGCACTGATGTGCTGACTATGGTTACTCTGATTTCGGTTATTACAACGCATGGACATGGGTTCCATTGCTATACACACTGTGAGTATTCGTAGCCCCTTTTTCATTTTACATATTTTGATGGAAATACATGCCACAATACTTGATTTAGTTTACTATGATACAAGAATTCTGTTACCAGAATCCATGCACATACTTCTCGAAGTATGTTACATGAGACAAGAAATTTATATTGAATGAAACAAGAATTTATCACATTAATTTCCTTACTATCCTACACAACCATTTAACTCATAGCGATGAGCCGATGGATTAATATAAGTTAGTACTAGCGGGGTTTGACAAACCTCCATTCATGGTTTGGTAGCGCCAACCATAACTCCATGGTTTATGAATGGTATATTTCCACCAAGAACTAATGTTCTCGTGATAAGGCATTAGCAAGAAAAGGGGAATACAAGAAGTCAATAGGTATGGTTGTGGACTCGTGCAGATTGCAACAAATCACACTTATGATTTATATGTTATCCTTACAACATAACATTTTGGGATTGCGATCCTACAATATTTTGATTGAAACATTTTACTTGTTCTTGAATGACAATCACAATTATTTAAACTGTTTGATCAAGACATAAAACCTACGAACTCACCAACTTTTTAGTTGACACTTGATTTTACATGTATTTCAGGTACCAACCTAAGGCTAGATATGGACTTTACACTTAAGCAGAAGGATTAGCATTCTCTCATATTCAATGAGTTCCAACATGAAAAATTCAATCGAGATAAAACTAATAATTACCAAGATTAGTTTTATCAATCATTCCAACATGAAAAATTCAATCGAGATAAAACTAATAATTACCAGTGAAGACATTTTGTGGAAAATGTAACTTCTTCAGAAAAAGAATTATGATCTCCCTAGGTATGAGCGCCAGAGCGAGTGGAGTCCTTTCCTCAAGAAAACCGTACGTAATCGTAATAAGAGGGAGAGAAAGGTTATAAGTGAGCGGGAAGAAACATATTTTTTTAGTTAGAGGGAGGGAGAGAACGGTTATAAGTCGGCGGGAAGAAACAGAAATTTTTACTTAGAAGAAGTTAACCTGAGAAGTTTTAAAAAAATATGATTTTGTAAAATTAAATTAGTAATAAAATTTTGAAATTTAAAACTTGCATGTTATTACGTTTAGGGATTAAATTAGTAATAAAATTTCGAGCTGTTTTTGTACCATATGGTACCTCAATAAATCAAATAAACCTGATCTCAAATTCAATTCCTATTAGGATTCAAGAAAATCAATTAGAAACCAAGACTTGGCATGTTTTAATTGGAAATGTATAGAGATTTTTGAAACACAGTCAAAAGAAAAAGAAATCAAACTAATACATCAATAAGATACGTAAAGAAGGATAATCATTCTTCTAAAATAGTGGTAAATTAAAAGCTGCAGAAAAAAATAACTAACAGCTATAACATAGTTAACATAAACCAATCTTTCGGCAAACCATACCCTAGAATTAGCATCAATTTCAAATGAGAAAAAATCAATTCACTTCTCAATTTGGCCTTGCATCAAATAAAATAATATGAGCTTCGTTACAGAAGATGAACGCAAAAAAAGTAGCACAAAAAAACTTACAAATTCTGTTGGTGAAGAACCAAAGAAAGAGCTTCAATGAGCAACTGTAGAAACCAAGATGTCGAGTAAAATACCACCACACATATTCAATAAAAGAATTTAAATAAAAAATTAGTTAGTTTGTCCATCACCAATTCCCATAGATTGCAATTACATTAATCTCAAATACAACCCCATCAGGAGTTTCAAAAAAGAGGAATCTGCATTAGTAGAAATCAAAAAAATAAATAATTGTACAATATTTTGTTTTTAATAAAAAATGCAATGCAGATAAACATAGAAAACAATACCTTTCCAACATGGTTCATCTTAAGAAACTTAGACACCCATCTTAAAAATTACCAGAAATTTGGATTTTGGCATCAACATATTATGGGGCAATTAAAGCCTTGTAAATACTTTTGTTTTGCCAACAAATTAAAATACACAATACATCTTACAAAACTATAGCCCAGCCAACCTATCTAGTATTGGTTTGCCATCTTACAAACTATAGTTTTATGCCAGAACGTTTTATGCCAGAAGCATAATGCTTTACTAAAAGAGATTGCGCATAAAATGTCTTATTTTCACATGTATCCTTATTTAGCTGCTCACCAAATGCAATTACTGGAAATGCCGAGGCAAAGAAGAAGTACGTGAAGAAAATAAATGTAAGATTTTTAGAATAGTAATATTTTATAATTATACCTCCTTCGTGCTAGTTTAAACTCGATTCCATTCTCGATAGATGACTTAAGCTTTATGTAATATATAACAATAAGAAGAGTTCAAGGATAAAGTAACCTGAGCCACTTAGATACATAATCTTATATCTTTGGTGAATTGTAATTGATCAAATAAAAAATGAGATCGTTTCAAAAAGTGTGTATATATACAAGTTAACTTACAACTTCAACTTCAACTGATTGCATATTTTCGAGTCTAGATCCTTGAACTTGAAACAATGCATTTCCATCTTCTTATAAATCTCATCTTGTGTCCATTACGGATGCCACCCTAAAAATTTAATACATTTACTAAATTTTACAATATGAATGAAAATACAAATTTTAATGTATTCTTCTTGTATCTTAATTGAAGCAAACCTTGAGAACTATAAAACTTTGACACATCGCATTAGGAAGGATGGATTTGCTCCCTTCATAAACGCGTGCCTATAGAGTTATCAAATCATGTGTATAAGCACATGCTCAAACCAAAAATAAGAATTTCAATATCAATTTAATATATATAATCAGTCAAACAACTGACCTGAGTTGCTAAAAACTTCACTTGACTCAACCATTTTATTTGCTTATGAGATAGTTGAATCTCTATCTTCCTACATAACAACTTTTTTTAGTTAAGTATGTAATAAACATAGTTTTTTTTTTAACTGAAGCATAATTATATTTCCAATAAGGTCTATAAATTAATCAAAAGTTAATTACCTTAACACTTTCCTTTCCTTTCCGTTCCGTTTCAGAAGTGCTGCAACATCAGCAACTACAAACTTTTAATCAGCCGCAAAACTAATTATCAAATTCAATCTTTTAGCATATTTTCTCTAAAAGGGTATGACATAACTAACCAAAGGTCTATGCAAATGAATGAAAACCTCCTGAATTTACTTTATTAAAGAAAGTTATATTACCCTTGGGATAGTAAAGTTTTCATAATCATATTTAGCACCGATAAGTTCAAATAAACGTATGGATAATGTTTGCTGCTTGGCCCAACCTGTTTTGACCCATACTAAGAACTATCAAATTCTTTTTAACTTAAACCCATCACCTAGCAGTCCACTAAATATCATCAGATGCTTATAATAAGGGTAGATTATACTATGCTTGGATGCGTTCTAGCTTCCTTTTTCTATATTCTTATGAAGCTCTTTTTGATCTAAACATGGCTTGCACACGAACAGATCTTTCCCTTACAAAATGTAAAGCTACACTAATCCATTTTTCGGTCAAAGTCTATTTCAGAAGTTGTTCTTACAAGCTCAAAATCCCCAATTTTTAGGTCACACTTTGCATTGAAATGCAAGTTGCTTGGTTTTAGATCACGATGCAAGACGTGTGCTGAATGAATATATATTTGAGGCCTCGAAACAGTAACCCTAACAAAGTGAAAATGAAAACGAAACACTTACCTACAGCCGTCGGAGTCTCGCCGGAGTCCCGACTGGGTGCGATTGTGCCGTTGCCAAGGGTTGCGGTAGTCGTGGTTTTTAAGTGGGAGACATGTTGAATCGAGTGAAACTGGTAGAATCGAGATATCATAATCTTTGATTTAGGGTTTTTAGGAGGCAGAGGATGGAATGGAGATCTTTGAAATGATCTTTGAATCGCGATGAAGCGGCGGGCACCCGTTACCAAATCGTCAACTATAATGCCTTACTATTTAAAAAATATCTTGAATGTTTAGAATTATGGTCCCTTTTTTACAAAAAAAAAAATGGATATGCTCAGCCTAAAAACATAATTTCATGGCAAAATGTAAACGTGCTTAAATAAAATTACTATATAGTATTAAAATGGATGAAAAAGAAATAGTGAAAATATGTTTATTAAATACTAGGCTATTACTTCGTGTAAAATATTAAATAGTAAATAATAACAATTTAAAACTATATTAACGATATTTTTATATAAATTGATTAAATTATGTATTAATAATTACTTTAGATGATAAATAATAACTAAAATTTTTAATAACAATAGTAATATCATTTAGCTTTCTTGATTTGTAGTATTTAAAATCACTGAACTAACTAAAGTTAAAAATTTAATTAGCTAGTTTCTGTCAAAAACTAACTATTTCAAATTAAGATGATAAGGTAAGTTAAAGAACATAATTTATAATTACTATTAAACATATAAGACAAAAAAAATTACTTTTATCATTATTTTTATAATTTTTTGTATATATTTCATTTTTTAAAAAACTTTTATTTTCTAAAATCAACAAATTGAAATACTTCTTATTTTCTAACAATGCATGAAAAAGGAATAGTGAAAATATGTATATTAAATATATAGTGGGTCCATTATATTATATATATATATATAATATTCAATGCTAAATACACACACACACACATATATATTTATTAAGATTAACGTATAGTGCATAAGTGTCTAATATATGTTTAGACTTGAACCAACAACAATTTTTTTAACTTTGAAAATTAGTAAACATAGATGATGTCACACCCCCACCTCTCGTCACCTGAGATGATGTCACTGAAACGGTCGCGGAAGCATAGTGGTGATGTCTCAGAGATGAGGGGTGACTTACTTGATCCGATATCACAAGCACTCAGATTAACTCAAGATAATTACATTACCGTTTACAGCTAAGTTTGTTTAATTACAAAACTAAATTATTCAAGTGCAAGTACTCCAAAAGTGTGTCATCACCAGCGTTTAATGTTTCCCTGCAAAAAGATTTAAGTTTGAAACGTCAGCACAAAGCTGGTGAGTTCATACAGTTCATGTTACACAATATGATATGTGATATAAGTTCACAAATTGTTATGTTCAAGATAACCATGGACCCGTATCTAGTTCCTTTCGGACTGTTATGTTCTTGTTCTATGAAGATACTACCCGTCGGTAAATATCTTGGTGTCTCATTGTCTTAATGTTTATCACTACATTAAGAAGTTTTGGAAATAGATAACAAACATTTGCACCAAGGGGAGTTGCAAGCTCCCGGCAAATGGGTTGTTAGCCAATAGTACTATCAATGTTTTCTATTCGGCCCCACACGGGTTCACTAGATACAGTTTAAGAGATGAGAACTTTTGATATTGTGATAAAGATACTAATGGCAAAATCCCATGAAATCACACAAAAATCACATGAAATCACACAGATAACAGTGATGCATATCATATAGTTTTGAAGAGTTTCACAGTGCTACCCCGATGTTTATAAAAGATTAAAAAGAAAAAGGGTTGTACGGAACTCACCTGATAATATAGAGGTAGCAGAATATCTCAACACTGATAATAGAGAGGTGATTCCGCATTTATTTATATTTAATGAGTTATTTATGTTTTAACTTACTGATTAGATCTTTTTGAACGTCGAATGTCAAAGACATTGCTTTAAAAGTCATCAAACTGAGATTAGTTATTTTGATATTGTATCATACAATGTATGATAATGTAGGGACCTACCTTGCATTAGATTCCTAATACAAGGTTGATGACACTCTTGATTAATAAGAATAGTCTTGGATTAACCAAATAGTTAATGTTGTTGATTATAATGCTAAAACAGTTTCTAGATGGTTTAATGGCTTAGGAATGATCAATCCTTGTTATGGATTACCCAATTATCATGAAATATCACAATGTAGCATCAAAATAGGTGTAATAACCATGTTTAACATACTAATCTGACTGTTATCATAAACATCAGATAATCATTCCAATGAGTATGTTAATGATTGTGATTAGTTTGAAACACCTGGATTTAAGCGTCTGTGTGCGAGAGTTGTTAAAAAAATCAACTTTGCATGAAATCTGATGAAGTAGATCAGATTATTGCACCGCCACACCTGTCGCGTACCGCGACCAGAAGCCAAAATTGGCTTCGCGTGCCGCGAAGAAATCCGGAGGAATCTTCGATATTTTGCATGCATCGCGTACCGCGGAGGACTCTCAACCCCTCCATCGCGTACCGCGACGAGTCCACTCATTCAACACTTAGAAAATTTTCTTCGTTTTTCGATTCCGGGCAATCCAGGACTTCGTTTTGCACACGGTTTTCGCCCACGTTCATCATTTCTCGCATACGATCGATCTGTAACCATTACAACCATTAAATCAACGTGGAATTCTAGAACGATCAAATGTGCTCACATCATCAATGACGTGATTTCTCAACCGCAATTGTCATAGTCTCCCCCTGTTAGAGAAATTTCGTCTCGAAATTTAGTGAAGACTTATATAATGACAATCGTTTATGAGAATAGATGTGGGTAATTTTCTTTCATCCGATCTTCACGTTCCCACGTATACTCGGGTCCACATTGTGAGTTCCATCGTATCTTAACGATTAGTATGCGACTACGTTTAAACACTTTCATTTCTCGATCCATTACCTCTACTGGTTCTTCACTGAACTGGAGTTTTTCATCAATATGAATCTCTTCTAGAGGTACGATCAATGATTCATCAACTAGGCACTTTTTTCAGATTTGATATATGAAAGACAACGTGTATGTTACCAAGTTCAAAAGGTAATTCAAGTCTGTAGGCTACTGATCCAATTCGTTCATGAATTTTGAATGGTCCTACAAATCTTGGTGAAAGTTTACCTCTCTTTCCAAATCTGAAAATGCCCTTCCAAGGTGAAACTTTCAACATCCATCGATCACCTACTTGAAATTCTAACGGTCTACGACGATTATCAGCATAACTCTTTTGACGATCACGAGCAGCTTTAATTCGTTCCTAAATGAGTGCGATCTTGTCAGTTGTTTCCTGAATGAATTCTGGGCCTATGATGTTACTCTCACCTACCTCTGACCAACAGATAGGTGATCTACACTTGCGTCCATAGAGTGCTTCAAATGGAGCGCATTGAATACTGGTATGGTAGCTGTTATTGTATGAAAATTCAACAAGTGGAAGATGAATATCCCAGCTACCTCCAAAATCAATCACAGCTTCTGAGCATGTCTTCAAGAGTTTGATTTGTTCGTTCAATCTGCCCGTCAGTTTGTGGATGATAAGCTGTGCTTATATTGATTTGCGTGCCCAGTGCATTCTGAAGAGTTTGCCAAAATCGTGACATAAATCGACTATCTCTGTCAGAAATGATAGAGATTGGTACTCCATGCCGAGATACAATCTCATTAACATAGAGTTTAGCGAGTCGATCCATAGAATAATCCTCTCGGATAGGTAAGAAATGCGCAGATTTTGTAACGCGATCAACGATAACCCATATAGAGTCATGATTACGTGATGTTCTGGGTGATTTAGTGATAAAATCCATAGAGATCTGATCCCATTTCCACATGGGAATCTCAGGTTGTTGTAATAACCCAGAAGGTCGTTGATGTTCAGCCTTAAATTTAAGACATGTTAGACATCGATCCATGTATACAGCTATATGTTTCTTCATCCCAGGCCACCAGTAAAAGTCTTTAAGATCTTTATACATTTTATCAGCACCTGGATGAATAGAATACCTGGATTTGTGCTCCTCATCCAAGATAATTGTTCGAGTTACCGAAGAACGGAACCCAAATTCGGCTTTTGAAATACAACACTCCTTCAGCTTTCGTTTCGAGTTTTTTGTCTAATCCCCTCAGTCCCTCAGCAAAATAGTTCATTGCTTGTAACGCTTGTTGCTGAGCTTCTTTGATTTGAGGAATTAGACTAGTTTGAATAGTCATCCTTAACGCTTTCACACGTAAAGGTTTGACTCGTTCTTTGCGACTCAAGGCATCAGCTACGACATTCGCTTTACCTGGGTGATAACGAATTTCACAGTCATAGTCATTTAAAAGTTCAATCCACCGCCTCTGTCGCATGTTCAACATTTTCTGATCTAGAATGTGCTGGAGACTTTTGTGATCAGTGTATATAATACACTTGGTTCCATACAAATAGTTTCTCCAAATCTTGAGTGCAAACACCACTGCACCAAGTTCTAGATCATGAGTAGTATAGTTCTTCTCATGTACTTTCAGTTGTCGAGAAGCATAAGCAATTACCTTGTCGTTCTGCATTAAAACACACCCAAGACCTTGACGAGAAGCATCACAGTACACTGTGAATTTATCAGTACCGTCCGGTAGTGCTAAGATAGGTGCATTGTAGAGCTTGTGTTTCAACAGTTGGAATGCCTCCTCCAGTTGGGAACCCCATATAAATGGTTGATTTTTCTGTGTCAATGTGGTCAATGGCAAGGCTATTTTTGAAAAATTCTTAATGAATCAGCGATAATAACCTGCCAGCCCTAAGAATTGACGTATTTCAGTTGGGGTTCGTGGTGTTTCCCATTGTTTTACCGCTTGAATCTTACTGGGATTCACTTGAATACCGTTCTCATTTACAACATGTCCGAGAAATTGAATTTCTCGTAACCAAAATTCACACTTGGAAAATTTGGCATATAATTTCTCATGTGCCAAAAGTTCTAAGATTAGTTTCAAGTGTTGAGCATGTTCTTGTTGATTGCGAGAATCAATAAGAATATCATGAATAAACACAATCACAAATTTATCCAGATAAGGTCTACATACTCGATTCATCAGATCCATGAAAACTGCAGGTGCATTGGTTAAACCAAACGGCATTACTAGAAATTCGTAATGTCCGTATCAAGTTCTAAAAGCAGTTTTAGGAACATCATCATCATGAATTCGTAACTGATGATATCCAGATCTTAAATCGATTTTTGAAAAATAAGTAGCACCTTGCAATTGGTCAAACAGATCATCGATACGAGGTAGTGGATAGCGATTCTTGATTGTCAGTTTATTGAGTTCCCGGTAGTCAATACACATCCTGAATGAACCATCTTTCTTTTTCACAAAAAGAATTGGTGCTCCCCAGGGTGAGAAACTAGGTCTAATAAAACCTTTGTCTAAAAGTTTCCGTAATTGACCTGAAAGTTCTTGCATTTCTGATGGCGCAAGACGATACGGGGCTTTAGCAACCGATGCAGCACCTGGAATTAAGTCAATACGAAATTCCACTTGTCTCATTGGGGGTAATCTGATATGTCCTAAGGAAAAACTTCAGGAAAATCCTTGACTACTGGAATGCCTATGATTCGTTTAAGTGGAGAATTGTGCTCAATCACATGTGCCAGGAAAGCATAACAGCCTTTCCTTAAGAATTTTTGAGCTCGCATACAAGATATAATACCAAGTTTTCTACCGGATCGTTCTCCTTGAACTATCAGTGTATTACCGTTAGGTAATGGAATACGGATCATCTTGTTTTGACACACAACTTCCGCTAGGTTATCAGAAACCCAATCCATGCCAACAACGACATCAAAGCTCCCAAGCTCAATAGGAAGTAAATTGATATTAAAAAGATGATCATTCAAATTCAAGGAACACCCTTGAATAACACTGTTAGTTTTGATTAACTTGCCATTAGCAAGTTCAATGACATATGGAGTTTCTAAATCTACCGTAGGCAATGAAAGTAATGATGCAAATTCAGGAGAGATAAAACTCTTATCTACTCCTGTATCAAATAGAACTGATGCGTATAGCTTATTAAGAGGAAACGTACCAGTGACAATATTCGCATCATGTCTCGCCTCGGTCGCACCAATTTGAAAAGCTCTCCCTCTAGCTTCATTTCCTGGATTGGTGTTATTCTTTGGACAGTTTCGCAGGAGATGGTCAGGACTTCCACATTTGAAGCATGACCGGTTGGTTTGATTGGTTTGTCGTGGTGCTTGATTTTGTGGTTGAGCTAGAAAGTTGCAATATCTAGTGTAATGTCCAACTCGATTACAGTTGGCACAAACAGGACACGGTCCTGTGTGATGGAATGGACATTTAGTGCACTTGGGCGCCTGCCAGTATATGTTTTCCTCTCAGGAATAGCAGCACCATAGTTTTTTCACAGTTGGCTTGCTCTGGCTAGTCTCAGCTGGAGCTTTCGCCTTGGTTTTGCCGAACCACTTTCATTTAGTACCTTTTGAAATATTCGAGGTACCGATATCACTACGGCTCACCGCCGTCTGAGTTTTCAAAGATAGAGTACCACTCCTTATCGCCTCATTGGTAAGCTTAGTGGTCAAAAGAATTGTATGTTTCAGAGTTGTAGGTTCAGCTGCAGTTACCATTCCCCGAATCTGGGGAATCAAACCCTTAATGTACTTCTCAACCAAAGCTGCTTTCGTAGGAAACATATCGGGAAGTAAACAAGTAAGTTCGTGAACCGATCGGTATAAGCTAAGCAATCAGCACCGATCATTGAATGATTCCATAATTCCTCATGGAGTTTTTTTGAATTTTAGTGATTGGGCAGTACTCTGATCTAATCAGAGTTTTGAAATTGTTCCAGCCCATCGAGTTAACTGTAACTGAACCCAAAATCTTAGCCTGGGTATTCCACCAGGTTAAGGCTGAGTCTTTCAAAGAACAGGCAGCATAAGACAACCTTATGCTCTTCCAAACACTGGCTGATTTTGAGTTTGGTTTCCATCTCCTCAATCCACCTTAAAAGACCAGCCGCTCCTTCCTTGCCTGTGAAAGTAGGAGGGTTGCAAGAAGCAAAGTACTTATATGTACATCCTTGCTGTGGTGGATCAGGAACAATTGCTTTTGTGGTTGTCGTACCGGTGGTAGTATGAGTTTCTGCATGACCACGAGTAGCATTATGTTCAATGTGATCATGATCCCCACCAGAACCCATAGTGATATGAGGTTGGTGGTGTTGTGTCAAAACACCAAAAGCAGATAGTTGTTCTCTCACAATTCGTGCTATCATAGCTTCATTTGATTCGGCTCCACTTGCACCAGCAGGTGGAACAGTATTTGTTTAGGGTTAACATGTGGATCTGGATTTGATCCAGCATTTACAGGTGGAACTTGATTCGGCTCAGGGTTAGTAACGTTCTTGGTAGCTTTCTTAGCTGGCCGACCTCATTTAGGAGCCATTGTTCTGCTCACATACAGACAAAGTCAGGTCAGTTCAAGAACATTAAAGATATAACCCTTTCAATCACAAAATTCAACTATTTTCAGGCATACTGAAAAATCATGTCTATATGTGATTTTCAAGAAAAAGGTATAACTACATTGATATATTTCAGATATGTTCTCAATACAACACAGATCACACACGTGTTCGTAGTTATACACAGTCCTGTTAATTCAAAAACATGTTAAAATATTTCACAGCTCACAATACTGTGATATAAATATGTTATTACCCATGTTTTTGATATATGATCACTTAGGACTTTGAAACGTTGCCACACAGGGCTTTGAAATGTTGCCACACAGGGCTTTGAAATGTTGCCACACAGGGCTTTGAAATGTTGCCACACAGGGCTTTGAAATTTTACCACACAGGGCTTTGAAATGTTTCCACACAGGACTTTGAAATGCTGCCACACAGGGCTTTGAAATGCCACACAGGGCTTTGAAATGTTGCCACACAGGGCTTTGAAATGTTGCACACAGGGCTTTGAAATGTTGCCACACAGGGCTTTGAAATGTTGCCACACAGGGCTTTGAAACGTTGTCACACAGACAATTGAAATGTTGCCACACAGGACTTTGAAATGTTGTCACACAGACAATTGAAATGTTCTCACATTGATATGTTCTCGAGTTAATATGTTCTTACTTGGAATTGTTTTTAGTCTCTAGTTGTTGATCATATGAATTTGATATTATCACACCAGTCACACACAACACATATAACCCATTACACAATTAAATACACAAAACAACCGTTTATTAGCGCTATCATAGAGTTTTGATACAAATGAGTGTTACTACAAGATCCATACAAATAATAACATATCCATCTACGGTATGTACAATGACAAGTCCCAAAATGGATGATGCTCGATCACACTTACCGTAAGAAATACGGTAAGCAGGCTAGTATAATAGCTATAGTAGCCAATACTATAGCTAACATAAGAGTTTAGCCTCGGTGCTCGGCGTACCGAGCATCCAAATCCATCCTTGCAGTCTCTCTCTCCAGACTGCAACTTCTTGCCAAAATGCAGCAACCAGTGCTTGTCTCCAAGTCCTACTCAGACGACCTCTATACGGTCGTCCTCCAAGCCTAGGCGTCAATACCCATAAGATTCACCTGCTCCAGAAGAGTCAAGTGTGAAGTGAGGATCTCTAGTA
>SZYD01000538.1:0-40475 GCA_009363875.1 Mikania micrantha
TGATAAAAATTAAGTTTATAAAACTATTTTTAAAAAATATACTTAAAAAAATGTTTGAGAATATTATTTGTTACAAAATTAAATTTATAAATTTTTGGATGATTTTTTTTAGTGAATTAATTAGATAAAATCAGAAAAATAAATTAAATAAAAAAAAACCGGTTCTCTTAGAATTCGAACCCTGATCCATACTCTCACAACCTTCGGGTTTTACCACTAGGCTAAATGAAGTTATTGATATGATCCTTGTTTGTCTTGTACATATTCTCACATTCATATCTTATTGAAACCATCTGAACCCTAGAATTTGAATCGAACGATTGTTGATTATGATTGTTATAATCATGGGGCTATTAATCCCCATGTAAAAACCGATCAGAAATCATCTAATACTTACCTAATTTGATGTAGAATTGAATGAGTTTGAGTTGAGTAGGATTTATCTCGTGAGGTTCAACTATCTCGAATACAATCTTGGGAAGGTTTTAGAAGACTTTCTTGGTATCTTTCGGTTCAGAAACAAGTCGCCTAGCTTACTGTAAATGAATTTGATTTTGGTGTTGGTTTGAGTCGAATTCGAATGTGTTTTATAATTATCTTTCGGTTATAGGTAAAGCATCAACCGGAATTAATTTTTGTAATTAATGGTTCGGTTTCAATTATGATCGTGTGGAAACACATATAGGTTATCAATTGCATTTAAAATTACGTTTTTACTTGGTTTGAAATTGAGAAATGTTCGAAGAAAGATGGAGACGTGGGCTGAGAATGTTAAGCAGGATGAAGAACAATTAACTTTCACATATGGCCCCTCAATTTCGTTATTTTGCCATTTTACCTAAACTTCTCATAACACTAATACTATTTTTAGAGTTTACAAACATTCCCCCCTAATTCTTTTTATGTTATTAATTTATAAAAAACTACTAATAAGTTTATAAAATTTTAGTAACCGCTACTTATTCAAAATTTACTATTAACTTGTTTAAAAATAATATAAAACTTATAATTTAATAGCTTCATAAAGTGTTAGATATAACTATACAGTTTAAATAGTTATTTTTTAAAAATTATTTATCTAATCATATAATAAGTTTGTAACACTCATATAAAATAATATAACTATAGTTTTTAAATATCTTGATAAGATTGAATTAAACATATCATTTAAATCAAACTTTTTATTTATTCTTTTAAGAATAAAAAAATTATTTTTTATAAATGTAAAATTAAATTTATATTAAAATATATCTTAAAATGCTTAATTAATTTATTGTTATAAAAACTTATGAAAATAAATTAGTATCTATATATTATTATACAAATATATATGTTCACCATATATATACTTACACCTATATTTATGTATGTTGTATGTTTATTTGTTATTATTTTACGTATATATCATGAACTAAAAATTTAAAATAGTCCCTAAATTTTGTTTATTAAAATTTTACACGATTTTATTATAAATTTATTTACTAAAACCCCTAAAGATTACAGTCTCCCTACTTAGGAAATTTTATCCTGAAATTAGAAAGACTCTAGATTAAATAGATGTGAATACTTAGTCTTTATTTGATTTTCCTTAAACGAGACACGAATGTATTTATTTAAAAAAAATGATTCCAACATGAAATCCATGCCTACTATGTGTCTATGTTTCTTGATGGCATAAGAAAAAAGTTGATAGAAAAAAAAGTTTTTTTTATTTCCATACTAACTAAGATGAACCGAATCCTCTTCGATTTATTATTCATAGCTAACTTCAAACATATCATAAAATTTTATTTATTAAAAGACACTAAAAGTTTTCCTTAGCTCAAAAGTATTGGTCGCCACGTCATTGTTATTTGAGCTTGATTTGCATTAACATTGAAAACTTGACCTCTTCCAAATCGATTGCAATTGTGCACAATCGACATGGATTGGTTGGAGAATGATGATAGTAACAGTTTGTGCACAATGGGAAAGATCCCGTATATGCCTTGTTGTTAGCTTGCATAGTAGTAGCAGGTGCCACTTGTCGAAGAGGAACATCATGAGTCATAGCTAGATTCATGTGATTTGCTTTCCTTTGTTGTTTTTCTTCAAAGTAGAGGATGAATCAACCTTTGACTCCTCTTTTGGAGTCTCAGTTATATTCTTTCCATCGTCTTTCTCTTTTTCTTTCTTTGCACCTTTCCTGGTTAGAGAACCTGCTTTAACATGATTATCAGTGAGAGTTGCAGCAAGATGAATTGCATCAGTTAGAGTAGCAGGTTTGCTACCAAACAACATCTTGAATCATCATGGCAATTGACTAATGTATTTCTTAATTCCCCTTGATAATGGAGTCAACATGTCAGGGCAAAGCAGACTGAGTTCATGAAACCTATTATTATAGCCATGTTTTCACCACTTTCATGTTTGAGCTCCCAAAACTCATATTCAAGCTTCTTGACCTCATTACATGGGCATAATTCACGAGTCCATCCTTTCCTTGAGTTGATCCAAGTAAGGTATTAGTAGTTTCTCCCAAATTTCGCTTTTCATTATTCCACCAAGTGAGAGCTCGTTTCTAAAGATATAGTGGCGTAACAAACTTTCAAATTATTAGGCTAGCCACTATTGAGGAAAGTATTCTCCATACTTTCATACCATTATAGTAACACAATAGCCCCATCAGATCCATTAAACTTGGATGGATAATAGGAATTGAAGTGCTAAAGGAGCATCTTGGTGGATTTGGCACTTCTTGATTAACATTGTTAGCATTATTAGCATTGAAGTGTTGTTGTAGTTGAATTACCATGTTTGGTATCATTCAGCCATTTGGCGTGCAATTTCAGCCGTCATTCTACGTTCTTTTGCACGAAGACGGTTAGCCATTTGAATGAGTAGAAATAAAGATTTGTTAATGTTTAAGCTTTTGGTGCTACTCCCATTACTATTGGTGCTTATATATAGGGTATAACGCAGCCAATCCACCCATCAATAATACTTTGAAAGCATATTAAGCACCTTAACAATACTAACCTAAACACCTACATTTGAATAGAAGTATGAATAATTGATTTGGTGTTGATCTATATGTTTTGAATCGAAATTGAATAAATTTAAGCTTTCCATTCAAAGCTTACTAATATATCCTTGAATTTTATTCGTAAGTATGAATATTGTGGACTTTATAACCTTTTAGATGTTGTGATGTATCACCATCACAAATCTTAGGTTATTATTATTGTTTCTTGAATAATGTTCCCAAACAAAGAGTATGTAACATCACTTCTTTTATATGTATGATATATCATCATCACATATCTTTAGGTATGATGTTAGTTTTCTTGAGTCATGTTTATCCAACTAAGAATATGTATCACCATATTCTTTTAGATATTATGAGATATTACCATCACAATGATGTTATTGTTTCTTGATGTAACGACCTGATTTAACTTATTATTTAAATAATCGATATGTGATTTAATTTTATGTTAAATGTGTTGTTATGTGTTGAATAGTAGGTTAATATTTATTCATTGTAAATGTTAAAAGGGTAATTAGAAAGATGTGGGGTTAAAAGTGCCAATAGCTAAAAGATAACTTAAAAAGAGGGTTTATATATATGGTCAAACAAGGTCAAAATCAAAAGTTTTGTTTAGGAGGTTAGAAGGGCGACGACCAAGGAGAAGAAGCAAGACAAGCAAGAAAACCTAAAATTTGATCAAATTAAGCACTTAGACTTGCTCAGATCATTAATGCAAGCTAGGTTTTGGATTCTCATTGAAATTTCTCAACTCTAGGTTTGTGGTTTCAAACATATGGCTGAATTTTCGTGGGTCTCCATGGGTGGGTTAGCTTAGTAGTGATAAAATCAAAATTTTGGGTGTTTGAGGTAGTTTAACACATGTGATTGTGTTTGTGGAGATGAAAATCAACTAACCTAACTATTTTTCGTGTATTTGGTTTGAAAACTAAGAGTTGAGTTTGGGGAATAATGGGTTTGGATGATGAATGGTTGCATTTGATAATGTGTGTGCAATGATTTGGATGAGAAATTATAATTAAGGAGTTTGAGATTTCATATGTTTGAAATGAAATGAATGGAAATGTTGACCTTTTAAAATGTTGATGTTTGTGGTGTCATAAACTCTGCGCATAAGGTGTTTGAGGAAATGCCTCCAATAACCTTAATCATTCAATTGATATGGAAAATTTGGTGAAATTGGGAGTAATGGTAATTTAACTTAATTGTATAGTTAATAGGTCCAAATTAAGTGTAATTAGTGGGAATGGTAAGTATGGGTAGTAAATTGGTGAATTGGAAGAGTTCGACTATCTTAAAGTCAAATATGGGGATAATGGGTCAAATGTGGGTGATTTTGATTGCTAGTGTGTTATTCCTAGATTGAATGTGTATGTGTGATTTATGATCTAGGAGGTGGAAATACCAATCAACGATCCGGTAAGAAGAAGGTTGATTGTAGTGGCACTACGGACCAAGGTGAGTAAACTTATCCATGAATAAGCAACCATAAGACTTATTCATGTTTGTAAATGTTTGACTTATTGGATTGCATAATGTGGTGTCTTGTAGTAGTTGTTGTTTGTTATGTGGTGTAGGCATAATATATGTTGGTGTCAATGTATGATATAGGATAGACACATAATTTGGGTGATGATCCACACTTGTGTGGAATTGGATGTTAGACCACAAAATTGGTGGCATCATGGGGATGATCCACATTCGTGTGAAAGAACATGTAAGTCCATACTCATATGGCAAAAAAATGGATTGATCCACATACGTGTGGAAGTTGATTGAAACACTATTGAATATTGGGGAGGATCCACATTCGTGTGGAAGGAAATGGCTTGGTGGAAATTAAATGGGTAATTTTGGCCCGTTAAGGAATAATGGGAAATCATTATATTAAATATGTTGAAAATGATGAAATTATGATCTTAAATATGATTATAAATGTGATATATTGAGTTTTGAATATATCTTAACACCCCGGAATGTTTAGAAATGGTTTTGGGTTTTTAAAAACGCGAAAAAGATGAAAAATTGCTGTAGGGTCGTACAGTACGCTGCAGGAGGCGTGTGACAATCCGACTTTTTGAATTAACCTCGTTAACTGAAAATATCGAAATCACAAATATGAGGCCCAAGGTAGGCCCAATGAGGCCAAGGTAGGCCCAATGAGGCCCAAGGTAGGCCCAATTGTAAATATGAGGCCCAAGGTAGGCCCAATTGTATTTATGAGGCCCAAAAGGATTAGCCTAGCCAACAATGTTCCAAGTGGCCCAAGTAGTGACAATTCGGTATTCAGGATTAACTCCGTTAACTTCAGAATTATCACGAAATCGCATGATGATTAACTGCAATGGTTATGATAAAAACAAAACAATTGTATAATCATTTAATTGTAAAGTTTTATCATTTAAATAAGGGAAATTCATAATTTTGACTATTAAGAGTCAAAATTCGAGTTATATATCAATTGAACTCGAAATTGATATTAAATTTCTATAATCAATCGAGATTAACATTTCTAACCGTTGTGTTAATGATGATTATCAATGATCAATCAGTTATTAGGACATTAATGTTCGAAATTAAAACAATGTTAGTCCAAAAGATGAAACCGTCGCCCTTACCTCTAGATTACTCACAATTCGATTTCAATTCACACAATTGGAATTACAGAAACTCTAGTCGGTTTCTTTAGGATATTTTTCATACAACAATTCGATCATAGAAGCTGCGGGAGGAAGATTTGGATCGAGACTTGGCCGAACTCCACATTCTAAACGAACTCTTACAATTCGACATCAAACGAGGTAAGAAATCGTTTCTACACACTCTAAAGTAGCCGATTAAGCATAAGCCTATGTTAATTTCGGGTTCTAACAACGAATTGATAGAGCCCGATTACTACGGTTCGTCGTTGGAGTGGTTTTGGGGGATTAGATTAAAACGCGTGATTTAATCAAATTAAATCATGCTACTAGTTTCATAAGATACCGATTAGTGAAAACCATGTGTTAATTTATGAAAACATCAACAAATTGAATGGTTTCAAATAGCTAGGGTTCGTATTAATAACCATTTGGGGTTTTCATCATAATTGAGTTTTGTATTCAAATTAAAACTTATATATAGTTTCAGAGGATGTCGACTAAGCAAATCCCCATGTAAATTCCAAGTTCTAATATCGAATTGATCAGGTTCTATTTCTAGGGTTCTAACATAAAAACGAATTGGGGTTTGTTGTTCAAAAGATTTAGAAAATCCAATTAGCTGTTATCAATAGTTTCAGAAGATCCTGACAAAGGATAACCCTATGTTAATTGGATATGAAAACAACGAATTCTAGGAAATCGAATCTGAGAGTATACGACTAGAGTTCGAGCAAGTGGTGTTCGATTAAACGAGATATGGTGTATTATTTCTCGAATTGAAATCATAATTAGACTCGACTGGACCAGGAACGAAAAGCCCTATGGGTTTCAGCCTCGATTGGGTTCGAATTGGGGTTCGATTAGGGTCAATTGGGAAATATTGGGCTTGAATATATAAGCAAAAGGGGAACCGGCCATTGATGTTTAAAACAATTTTGAATTGAATATGTTAACAAAAACCATGATAGACCAACTGGTCTGGGCTTGTGTGTGTGTGTGGGAGGGTCCCGGGTTCGAACCCGGGGGGGCCGCCATGTTTTTAATATTGAAACCAAACTTTGGTTTTAGCCCGTAACTTCTTCGTTTCAAGTCCGATTTAAACCGTTCAAGTTGCGTTGGAACCCTAACGAAGTCCCGAACGAAATATAATAATAGAATTTATATTTTAACCCGAAAACGAAATCGCGTATAATTACGTTTGTTTAAATAAAATCATAAGTGATAATATGATTTTATATTAAACGATTTCAAAGTCACGCGTATTCACGTATGCACATTCTAACACTCTAGCATACGTGTGTTGACACGTATGTGATTTCAAGAACAAAACGATATCCCGAATAACACTAGGTTATTGTTAAAACACAGGTTCTTCGTAGGAGGACTTTCTACACGAGTTTAAGTGTGTTTGATCATTCTGCAACAATCAAAGGTGCGTACACGGCCCCTTTCTTATTTTAAACTGTTTGGGGGGGAGAAAACATGTGCAACAAACACTTTAGATACATATCACTTGCATGAGTTAGCTGTTTACATTATGTGACAACATAGCATTTAAAAGTCCTTACACTTTGAAATCGTTTAGTTTGCCGTAGCGCAAAGCGTGGTAGTTGGAAATAGATCTATTAGGTTTGACAAACCTCACTTGGTATATGGGATCTACGCAGGTGTTTGACTGACCAAACATTCATTACTATTTTGTGCTAGACAATAGTGGCAAGGCAAAACATGCGATAGCATGCACTAGTCAGCTTCGGTGTCGACCACTTATGTAAATAGTATATATGACTAGCTATCATGACTATGCAATGTGTGATTATGTTATCTGCAAACTTATATTCAAACTGTGTTTCAAACAATTGTGAATGCTAAAACCTGTGTAATGCACCAACCTTTGTGTTGACTTGATTTACATGTTTTCTCAGGACGCTAAGGTACACAAGAAAGCAGTCATGGACTAGGAGATCGAGTCGCATGCATGTTTTTACAATTCTATTGTTTAGATTGATCATTGGGATTTTGGTTTTGTAATTTACATTTTACAACTGTTATTGTTTTAAAACGCTTCCGCAAATTCTGAAAACTTTGATATTTAGACCAAAGTATGTTTGAAATTCATATAGAGGTCTTCGTTATGTCTAATGATCTGAGATCCTGGTTTGTCACGTTCCCAAACGGTATGATTCCGTTAGTTGAAAATTGGGGATGTGACAGATTGGTATCAGAGCCATTGGTTATAGCGAACTAGGTTTGCATTTGTAGACTTAGACTATGACTATTAGACATAAGACACGCATGCTTACACATATCACTTAGAAATTTCATATGACATTATGTAAATAGACTTGCTTACACATTCCATGGCACTGCACTTACATATGGTATATGTAACAGGCATGGCATCTTCATCATACATATACATTGATGATTCGGAGGATGAGGAGCCGGTGGTTCCGGCACCACCATCATCACCAGCACCACCTATCCCATCTCTCCACCATCTGAGAGAGATGATTCAGAACCGGAGGAGGATCCGGAGGAGGATTCAGATGAGGACCGGAGGAAGATCCGGAGGAGGACCCGGATGAGGATCCGGAGGAGGAGCCAGCTGAGGGTACTCAGGAGATTCCTGCTGAGGGACCTTCTACCCACCACCCACCTACATTGGATGTTCCTGAGCCTAAGAGGCAATGGACTGATTCTGAGGAGATCGCCAAACTACGTGAGGATTTATACTGGGCAAATGATAGGATTGAATACAATGTGCGGGAACTCTGGGATGCAAACGAAAGACAAGATAACCTGGCTCACCTGGTTAATGCGATGCGAGATGAGATCATCCATTTGACGATCGTCTTCAAGCTTCTGAGGACCGAGCTGAGATTCTGGAAGGCAGACTTGAAGCCTTGGAAGACTTGGTGGTCTCGGAAAATGAAGAAAGAATGAAGAGGATGAAGAGGAGGAATGGGAGGAACCAGCACCAGCTGTTGATTCTGATCCTGAATCCACTATTGAGGATGATTGATTTTCTTTATTTTGTTTAAACTTATTAGGGGCAGGTTGTGTCCCTACATTAGAAGTTTGAAAACTTATGTTTTGATTTTGAAAGTATTGTACTCAAATCAGATTATTATCTATTGAAAGCTATTATTTACTGACAACAATTGTGTTGATTTCTACATTACATGGTTGTTGTTTGTTGTATTGTTTACACATGTCACATTGAACTTTGATAATACTCTAACGTTTCTTTTAATTAGGAAGATAATGGCCGAGGGGAACGTACAAATGACAGTTGCTGAGCTCAATGAGCTGATTAATAACAGGGTCGCGGAGGCAATCGCGAACTACGTTCAGACACACACTACAGGGCCACAGGGTCCAGCAGGGGGATTGGTGAATCCACCGGTGTGCACGTTCAAGATGTTCTTGGACTGCAAGCCACATAACTTCAAAGGATCAGAGGGGGCCATTGGACTCCTTCGATGGATTGAGAAGGCTGAATCAGTGTTTGAAATGTGCAACTGCCCTGAGGAGAATAAGGTAAAGTATGCCATTGGAACGTTGGAGGGTCCAGTATTGACTTGGTGGAACTCGAATGTCCAAACTTTGGGATTGGGTGAGGCCAATGCCTTAACCTGGAATGGATTCAAGACTTTAATGCAGGAGGAGTATTGTCCTCGCAGTGAGATGCAGAAATTAGAGGAGGAGTATTGGCACCTCAAGATGGAGGGGTCAAACATCGAGGAGTACACGACTCGATCTCATGAACTAGCCAGACTTCTACCTCACATGGCTACTCCCGCAAGCAAGTGGATAGAGAGGTACATCGGGGGATTGGTGCCTCAGATCCAGGGATTGGTCACTTCTGCAAATCCCACAACAATTCAACAAGCTGTTCGTTTAGCGCACCAACTGACTGATCAGGCGGTGTTACAAGGAACTCTGCCTAAACGGACATCAGCTACTAAGGTGGGAGACCACAAGAGGAAGTGGGAAGGTAACAACTCCAAGAGTTACAACCAACAGTCGTATCAGCAGAACCGGAGGCAAGATTCAAACAAGTCTTACCACAATTCGAACAGTGGTCAACAATCATCATCATCAAGGGGTTATATCGGTAAACATCCAAAGTGCAACAGATGTGGATTTCATCATGCGGGTAATCAGTGTGATAAAGTTAAGTGCCAACGGTGTGGTAAAGTTGGACATGTAGCTAAGGATTGCCGTGGGGAGCTGCAAAACAATTCCAACAATTAGAATAATAACCAGAACAACGCACCGAAGGGTTGTTTCGAGTGTGGTAAGATGGGGCACTTTAAAAAGAATTGCCCACAACTCAAGAAAGGCGGGGATAACAATGCAAATGGCAACGGCAACGGAAACGGTAACGGCAATGGCACCAACAACAACAACAATAACAATAACAATGGTGCTAGGGCAGGGCGTTTGTGATTGGAGGACGTCAAGCACGGGAGGATCCCAACATTGTTATGGGTACGTTCCTCTTAAATAATCACTATGCCTCTATGTTATTTGACACTGGTGCCGATCGGAGTTTTGTATCTAGTTCACTTGCTAAGTTGCTAAATGTTAGTCCCACTGCCTTAGATAGTCCATACACTGTAGAATTAGCTGATGGTAAGTTAATTGTAAGTGAACAAATCCTTAAGGGATGTATACTTGATTTGATGGGTCAGGCATTGGAAATTGATCTTATGCCTATCACTTTAGGAAGTTTTGATGTAGTCATTGGCATGGACTGGTTGTCCAATCACCAGGCGGAAATAGTATGCCATGAAAAGATCGTTCGTATACCTCTTCCGCATGGAGAGACATTGTATGTACAAGGTGAGAAGAGCAGTACGTCACTGCGTCTCATATCTTGTATGAAAGCACATAAATGTCTGCGTAAAGGTCATACGGCAGTTATAGCACTTATAACTGAAAAACCGGTAGCTGAGAAGAATATTGAAGATATTCCAGTAGTTTGTGAATTTCCGGAGGTATTTCCAGAAGACTTGCCGGGATTACCGCCTATCAGACAGGTGGAATTTCGAATCGACCTTACACCAGATGCAGCACCGATAGCTAGGGCGCCTTACCAACTTGCACCGTCTGAGATGCAAGAATTATCTACACAATTGCAAGAGTTGTTGGATAAGGGTTTCATACGACCTAGTTTTTCACCGTGGGGAGCTCCATTTTTGTTTGTTAAGAAGAAGGACGAGACTTTCCGTATGTGTATCGATTACCGGGAACTTAACAAGGTTACCATCAAAAACCGGTATCCGTTACCCAGAATTGACGATCTGTTCGATCAGTTGCAAGGTTCGAGTTACTACTCGAAGATTGATCTCAGATCGGGTATCATCAACTAAGAGTTTAGGAGGAGGATATTCCGAAGACAACATTCAGGACGCGCTATGGCCATTATGAGTTCTTGGTCATGCCATTTGGGTTGACAAACGCTCCAGCTGTATTCATGGATCTCATGAATCGTGTTTGTAAACCTTATCTCGATAAGTTTGTCATTGTTTTTGTCACACCCTCAATTTTCAACTAACGGAATCATACCGTTTGGGAACGTGACAAACCAAGATCTCAGATCATTAGACATAACGAAGACCTCTATATGAATTTCAAAACATACTTTGGTCTTTAAAACATAACATCAGAGTTTTCAAAATTTGCGGAAGCGTTATAAAACCAGTAACAGTTGTAAAATGTAAATTACAATACAAAGTATCAAATGTTCAAATTCAGATATCCAAAATGTTTAAATGCATGCGACTCTATCTCCTAGTCCATGCCAGTCTTTAATGCGCGCCTTAGCGTCCTGAGAAAACATGTAAATCAAGTCAACACAATGGTTGGTGCATAACACAGGTTTTAAGTATTTACAATGTTCAAAACAACAGTTTGAATATCAAGTTGTAGATAACATAATCACACATGCACAGTCATGATAGCTAGTCATATAAACTATTTACATAAGTGTTCGACACCGAAGCTGACGAATTGCCATGCTATAGCATGTTTTTGCCTTGCCACTATTGTCTAGCACAACAATAGTAAAATTGTGTTTGGTCAGTCAAACACCTGCGTAGATCCCATCTACCAGGTGAGGTTTGTCAAACCTAATAGATCTATTTCCAACTACCACGCTTTGCGTTACAGCAAACTAAACGGTTCGAGGTGTGTAAGGACTTTCAATTTGCTATGTTGTCACATAATGTAAACAGCTAACTCATGCAAGTGATATGTATCTAAAAATAGTTTGTTGCACATGTTTTCTCCCCCGAAACAGTTTAAAATAAGAAAGGGGCTGTGTACGCACCTTTGGTTTTAGCAGAATGATCAAACACTTGTGGACTTGCGTAGAAATCCTCTACGAAGAATCTGTGGTTTAATAATAACTCAGTGTTATTCGAATAGTTGTTTTGTGCTTGAAATCACATATGTGTCAACACACGTATGTTGGATTTGCTAAGAATGTGCATACGTATATACGCGTGCCTTTGAAATCGTTTAAATAAAATCATATTTGATTTTATTTAAATAATCGTAATTATACGCGATTTCGTTTTTGGATTAAAATATGAATTTTATCACTCTAAAACATTCGGGATTTCGTTACGATTCCAACGCAACTTGAACGGATTATGTCACACCCCCAATTTCAACTGACGGAATCATACCGTTTGGGAACGTGACAAACCAGGATCTCAGATCATTAGACATAGCGAAGACCTCTATATGAATTTCAAAAACATACGTTGGTCTTTAAAACAAACATAATAACCAGAGTTTACAAAAAGTGCGGAAGCGTTTAAAACCATAAACAGTTGTAAATCAAACATTACAATTCAATGTACTAAAATATTCAGATTTAAATAATCAAAGTGAAAGAAATGCATGAGACTCTATCTTCCTAGTCCATGCCAGCTGTTACGCGCGCCTTAGCGTCCTGAGAAAACATGCAAATCAAGTCAACACAAAGGTTGGTGCATAACACAGGTTTTAAATATTCATAGTGTTCAAAACATCAGTTTGAATAACAAGTTGTAGATAACATAATCACAATTGCACAGTCATGATAGCTAGTCATATAAACTATTTACACAAGTGGTCGACACCGAAGCTGACGAGTTGCCATGCTATAGCATGTTTTTGCCTTAACACTATTGTCTAGCACGAACAATAGCAAAATGTGTTGTTTGGTCAGTCAAACACCTGCGTAGATCCCATCTACCAAGTGAGGTTTGTCAAACCCAATAGATCTATCTTCAACTACCACGCTTTGCACTCCGGCAAATTAAACGGTTCGAAAGAGAAGGCGTTGTAATGCTAAGTTTGCACTTAATGTAAACAGATAACTCATGCAAGTGATATGTATCTAAAAAGAGTTTGTTGCACATGTTTTCTCCCCCAAAACAGTTAAAATAAGAAGGGGCCGTGTACGCACCTTTGTTTTTAGCAGAATGATCAAGTATGTGTAAACTCGCGTAGAAATCCTCTACGAAGAATCTGTGATTTAAACAATAACCTATTGTTATTCGAATAATCGTTTTGTGCTTGAAATCACATACGTGTCAACACACGTATGTTAAAGTGTGAGAATTTGGCATACGGAAGTACACGTGTCACTGAAATCGTTTAAATAAAATCACCTTTGATTTTATTTAATTAAACGTAATTATACGCGATTTCGTGTTCGGATTAAAATATGGATTTTATCATCCTAACACGTTCGTATTCTAGTTACGGTTCCAACGCAACTTGAACGGACTTAATCGGAGTTCGTATGTGAAAGTTATGACCCAAAATACAAAAATGGTCAAAAACATCAAAAATCGGTTGGGCCGGGACTCGAACCCGCGACCCTCAACACTACACACATGCATCTAACCACTACGCCCGCTAGGGTATCGCGAAAGATAACCAGAAAATAATTCTTTTAAATCCTAACTGACCGGATTCCCCATGTTCTACTATAGCCGAAGCATTCAATCCCCAATTGACTACGAATTCGAATCCTATCAAACCTAAAACCATAGGGCTTTTGTTACTAGGATTCAATCGAGTCTATCCCAAATTTTAATTCGAAACTAAGCATCATAACTCAATGAATCTGATCTTAACATGTTCGAAATTTGAGTTCTCAAACCCGAACTCTAATCCGTTCGATTAACTGATATTAATCTGCAAATTCCTAGGGTTTTTAATGACACCATGATTTCGAAACTATCAGTGTTCATTAATTTCATTTTCAGATTCAATTGTAGTGAAATCCCCAATTCTTTTAACTCTAAGAACCCTAATTGTCGAACTCACAAAATCTGATACTAGAACTTCAAATTAATACATGGTTAAGGTTGATCGGAACTATCTGAGACTAACCATAACAATCAATTTGATTTTCCAGTTCGATTGTTATGAAATCCCCAAACCGTTTTCCCCTCAAGAACCCTAGAATCGAATACCACCAATTCGTTGTTGTTTGATTAAATTGACTTAGGCATTTCATTCTATATAACATCACGAAACTACCAGTATACTTTAATTTCATTCTAGATCATGTTTACTACGAATCCCCCAAAACAACTCCAACTATGAACCCTAGAAATCGAACCCTTATAATCCGAAATCCTTAAAGGAAATTGGGTTAAAGATATTCTTAATCGGCATGTTTAGAAGTTGTAGAAGTCAAGAATTACCTGAATTGATCTCGAATTGATGTAGTTCCACTTATGGCTCAATTTCGGTTGCCTCTCGATCGACTGCCTCACACCCGTAACTTCTGTGTCAAATTGTGTTGTGCAATGGTTTCTAATGATGCCGAATAGTTATCAGGAACCTTCAATTGTATGAATTATGCTCGATTTATACCACTTGCTTGCGATTTGTAACGGTTTTGACTTTAGAGATAACCCCAATATTAATTTGCACATTATTGAATCCTATAACGCCTGTTTGATGTTAATAATCATCAATACACTTAATTGAAAGGTTTAATTTACCAACTTCAGCCGTTATTAAGAGGAATTTGAACTATTCTTGATTATCCCAATCGTATTTTGACTTCTAAAGTCAAAATTGAGCTTTCAACTCAATTACAAATCTAAACTTTGTAATTTAGGTATATTGAGACTGATTTCAACAATTTCTAATCCCTTATTCATGATTTCACCCAATTACATAATAATTCATTTTACAAAGTTGAACCTAAATCTCAATTTGTCACCAATCGGCTTCTTTTAATTCATTGTTGGCCTAAATTAAACTAATTGGGCCTCACAAAATACTATTGGGCCTAATTTAAACTTATTGGGCCTATCTTAACCTTACTGGGCCCACAATGGCCTTATTGGGCCTTCTTAGACCTCAATGGCCTCATTTGCCCCTATTGGGCCTAACTTGATTCTGTTGGGCCTTCATAGACTTTATTGGAACTAATTTGTCTTGTTGGGTCTTCCTTGACTTCACTGGATTTTCTTTGGCTTTATTGGGCCTTCATGGACCTTACTGGGCCTTCATTGGCCTTGTTGGGCCTTCATTGGCCTTGTTGGTCTTATTGGGCCTTTGTTGGGCCTGTGATAGCACCAACTTCCGTTAACAAGGTTAGTGTGAAAAGTCGGATTGTCACATCATCCCCTTGTTAAAGGAATTTTCGTCCCGAAAATTAGCAAGTGTTAAGAGTAGTTAGGAAACTACTTATGAGTTTAAATCGTACGTGTTAGTGTGATTTGATCATTCTGTGTGCTTGTGTGTACTCATACACAAAGTCTAATGCTTGCAACATCACAACTCAATTGTGATCGTTCAATGTAACTGTTTTGCGTGTACACTAGTTAGTTCACCTAACTGTGACTGTTTGTGTTTGATCATACTGTGTTGTGTAGCCTCACACATAGTGAGTGTCTGAAACTGTTTGTACTATGCAACCCCGCACATAGCAAAGTGTATGTAACCAATGTACTATGCAACCCCGCACATAGCAAAGTGTATGTAATCAATCGTGTATGTACTACCATAACATGTAACATATGAAATGTAGCACATAAAACATATAAAATGTAATGTAGCACAAATATTTGTAACAAAATCAATTGAATAAATAAAACGTTTGTGCTTACAGTTTGAAATTTGCAGTGTTGATGTGTGAAAGCATCACGTCATCCCCTTGTTGAAGGAAATTTCGTCCCGAAATTTAACGTGCGCTCTCAGTGTTAGCAGTAACTGTCTTAAATAGATGAGGATATTTCTTCATCATTTGATCTTCTCGTTCCCATGTGAATTCAGGACCCCGTCTTGAATTCCATCGGACTTTGACTATTGGAATCTTACTTTGCTTCAATTGTTTGACCTTTCGGTCCATGATTTCTGCTGGTTCTTCAATGAATCGTAACTGTTCATCTACTTGTATTTCTTCCAATGGTACAATCAATGTCTCATCAGAAAGACGTTTCTTTAAGTTTGACACATGAAAAACATCATGAACTCCACTGAGTTCATCCGGTAGTTTGAGTTGGTACGCAACCGGACCAATCCTTTTCAGAATCTCAAAAGGTCCTACGTAACGTGGACTAAGCTTCCCGCGCTTGCCAAATCGTATCACACCTTTCCAAGGTGATACCTTTAGAAGAACTCGGTCTCCTATTTGAAATTCCAACGGCTTGCGACGTTTGTCTGCATAACTCTTCTGTCGATCTCGAGCCGCTGCCATACGGTTTCGGATTTGAACTATCTTCTCTGTTGTTTCATGCACCAGTTCAGGACCTGTTAATTGACTGTCACCAATTTCAGCCCAGCAAACTGGTGAACGACATTTGCGACCATACAACGCTTCAAACGGTGCTGCTTGAATACTTGTATGATAACTATTGTTGTAAGAGAATTCCACCAACGGTAAATGATTCTCCCAGCTATCACCAAAGTCAATTACACAAGCTCGTAACATATCCTCGAGCGTTTGAATCGTTCGTTCACTTTGACCATCGGTCTGTGGGTGATAAGCGGTACTCATATCCAAGCGAGTCCCCAATGACTTATGAAGAGATTTCCAAAAGTTGGAAGTAAACCGGGCATCCCGATCTGATATGATAGAGATTGGCACGCCATGCCGTGCTACTACTTCCTTGATGTAAATGCGAGTCAATTTCTCCATCTTGTCAGTTTCTTTGATTGCTAAGAAGTGTGCAGATTTCGTTAATCGATCGACAATTACCCATATCGTATCACAACCACTTGGTGTACGGGGTAACTTAGTAATGAAATCCATCGAAATCTGTTCCCACTTCCACATCGGTATCTCTGGTTGTTGCAGTAAACCAGATGGTTTCTGATATTCAACTTTGACTTTCGAACAAGTCAAACATTTGCTAACGTACTTAGCAATATCAGTTTTCATGTGAGGCCACCAATACAGTGCCTTCAAGTCATGGTACATCTTGTCTGATCCCGGATGGACTGAATATCTGGACTTGTGTGCTTCGTCCATCACGAGTTCCCTTAAACCTCCATACAAAGGTATCCACATTCGGTTAGTGAAATAACGAATTCCATCATCATTCGTATCCAACTGTTCTTCCATTCCCCGTAACGATTCCTGTACCAAGTTTTCCTTTTTCAAGGCCTCAATCTGAGCACTGCGTACCTTATCAGGTAAGTCAGTGTGTATTGTCATCATAAGTGCACGAACCCGTCTTGTTGAAGTATCCTTTCTGCTTAAAGCATCGGCGACTACATTAGCCTTTCCCGGGTGATACTTAATCGCACACTCATAATCGTTCAACAACTCAACCCATCGTCGTTGTCTCATATTGAGTTCCTTCTGATCAAAGATATGTTGCAAACTCTTATGATCAGTATAAATAGTACACTTAGTTCCATACAGATAATGCCTCCAAATCTTCAAAGCAAAAACCACTGCTCCTAACTCCAAGTCATGAGTAGTGTAATTCTTTTCGTGTGTTCGTAGTTGTCTGGAAGCATAAGCGATCACTTTATCCCGTTGCATCAACACACATCCCAAACCCTGTCCAGATGCGTCACAATACACCGCAAAGTCTTCTGTTCCTTCCGGTAAGGACAGAATCGGTGCACTGCAGAGCTTCTGTTTCAATAACTGGAATGCAGCTTCCTGTTTATCCGTCCAGTTATACTTTATTCCCTTGTGCGTCAGAGCTGTAAGTGGTTGAGCGATCTTTGAGAAACCCTCAATGAATCGTCGATAATAACCCGCCAAACCAAGGAATTGTCGTACCTCGGTAGGGGTCTTTGGCGCTTCCCAATTCTTAATCGCTTCAATCTTTGCTGGATCAACATGTATACCCTTTTCATTAACTATATGACCCAAGAACTGTACTTCTCGCATCCAGAAATCACATTTCGAGAACTTAGCGTACAGTTGTTCTTGCTTCAGTAGCTCTAACAGTAATCGAAGATGTTCAGCATGTTCCTCCTCAGACTTTGAATAGATGAGAATGTCATCGATGAAAACAATGACAAACTTATCCAGATAAGGTTTACAAACACGATTCATGAGATCCATGAATACAGCTGGAGCGTTTGTCAACCCAAATGGCATGACCAAGAACTCATAATGGCCATAGCGCGTCCTGAATGCTGTCTTTGGAATATCCTCCTCCTGGACTCTTAATTGATGATAACCCGACCTGAGATCAATCTTCGAGTAATAACTCGAACCTTGCAATTGATCGAACAGATCGTCAATCCTAGGTAACGGATACCGGTTCTTGATAGTAACCTTATTCAATTCCCGGTAATCGATACACATACGGAATGTCCCGTCCTTCTTCTTTACAAACAAAACTGGAGCTCCCCACGGTGAAAAACTAGGTCGTATGAATCCCTTATCCAACAACTCTTGCAATTGTGTGGATAACTCTTGCATTTCTGACGGTGCAAGTCGGTAAGGCGCCCTAGCTATCGGTGCTGCTTCTGGTGTAAGGTCGATTCGGAATTCCACCTGTCTGATAGGCGGTAATCCCGGCAAACCTTCTGAAAATACCTCCGGAATTTCACAAACTACAGGTATATCCTCAAGCTTCTTCTCAGCTACCGGCTTTTCAGTTATAAGTGCTATAACTGCCGTATGACCTTGCCGCAGACATTTGTGTGCTTTCATACAAGATATGAGACGCAGTGGCGTACTGCTCTTCTCGCCTTGTACATACAATGTCTCTCCCTGCGGAAGAGGTATACGAACAATCTTTTCATGGCATACGATTTCAGCCTGGTTTTTGAACAACCAGTCCATGCCAATGACTACATCAAAACTGCCTAAAGCGGTAAGCATAAAGTCAATGTCATGTGTTTGACCCATCAAGTCAAGAACACATCCTTTAGGAATATGATTTACAACAACTAACTTATCATTAGCTAGTTCTATAGTGTATGGGTTTTCTAAAGCAGTAGGACTAATACTTAACAATTCACAAGATTTGCTAGATACAAAACCCCGATCTGCACCGGTGTTAAATAGCATAGAGGCAGAGTGATAATTCGAGAGAAACGTACCCGTAACGAAGTTGGGATCTTCCCATGCATGACTTTCTCCAACCACAACAGTTCTGTTCTAGCAACATTTGTGTTGTTGTTGTTGTTTCCTTTTGTAATCATGTCATTATCCCTTCTTTTCTTGAGTTGCGGGCACTCCTTCTTGAAATGTCCTGATAAGCCACACTCAAAACATCCTTTCTGTGTGTTGCTCCGGTTGAGTGAGCTTGCCTGCAGTTCCCCTCGACAGTCTTTTGCTACGTGACCTATCTTTCTGCATCGCTGACATCGGTAGTTGTCACATCGTTTCCCAAAGTGATGGAATCCACACTTGTTGCACTTTGGGTATTTGCCATTATACCCTCCCGATGACTGTTGGTTATTGTTTGTATTGTGATGGGTCTTGTTGGATTCCTGCTTGCGGTTCTGTTGAAATAATGGCTGAGTGAAATTCTTGGCATCAATGCTATCCCATTTTCTTTTGTGGTCTCCTGCCTTAGCTGTTACTGTTAGTTTGGGTAATGTTCCCCGTTGCATCGTTTGATCAGTAAATTGGTGTGCCAGTTGAACAGCTTGCTGTATGGTGGTAGGATTTGCAGGTATGATCAATTTTCGAACCTGAGATACCAGCCCTCCAATGTATCTCTTGATCCACTTGCTAGATGGGGTTGCCCTGTGCGGTAAGAGTCTTGCTAACTGCTGGAATCGAGTAGTGTATTCCTCAATATTAGAACCTTTCATCTTGAGTTGCCCGTATTCATCCTCAAGTTTTTGCATTTCATTACGGGAACAATACTCCTCCTGCAACAGGATTTTGAATCCGATCCAAGTAAGTGCATTGGCTGTATTCAAACCGAGTGTCTGTACGATAGAGTTCCACCATGTCAAGGCTGAACCCTCCAAAGTACCAATAGCGTATCTGACCTTGTTTTCTTCCGGACAATTGCACGTCTCAAATACCGATTCTGACTGTTCAATCCATCGAAGAAGTCCAACGGCTCCTTCCGATCCTTTGAAATTACGTGGTTTGCAGTCCAAGAATGTCTTGAACGTGCACATTTGTGGGTTTACCAGTTCCCCTGTTGGATCATGTGATCCTGTTTGGTGTGTTTGCGTATAGTTTGCGATTGCCTCGGTGATTCGAGTGTTAATAAGTGCCTCAACTTCCGTTGCGGTCATGTTAATGTTTTCTCCAGCCATGATCTTCCTATTTACAAATATACATAATGAGACTACACCCATCGCATAATCATCATTCATGCATGAAGTAAATGTAACACACTATCATAGTCATTAAGGTAACAATTCTTAATCATTTATGATAAATTAGTGCTTACAATTGTTTGTCAAAGAGATACAAAACAACTAAACACAAAATCTACTTTTATGAGTACAACCCACTCATATAAGTTTGTTAATTAGAAAGTAAATGAAATGACTAGATTCCATCGTTTGGTTGATCAACGGTTGATGATGAATCTTCCAGTTCTGCTGGACTAGTCACTGCACCATGCTGGTAACGCATATGCCCAGTGATGAGGGTCATGGCCTCTCCCGCCAAGTCTCTCACTATATTGGCTTCAATTGCCGCTGCACCAGCCCGTGCATTGGCTTCCTCAGCCCTTGCCTCGGCTACAGCTACACGTAACTCAGCAGTTTCTAATCGTGCAGTGAGTTCGAGGATCGTCCCTCGCATCATCCAGATCGTTTCCACCAAATTTTCATGTTCTTCATTAGTCCTAACCAACTCCTCAGTGAGGTTATCCCACATTTGTGTCAGCCAGTTGTTATTCTCGAGCAATTCTGTGATCATTCCTGCTACTTCCCGCATGTTACGGATTTCACGCTCCATGCGTGCAACGAAAGCAGCAAATGCCTGTTCTAGTGGATATCCTAGAGCAGGTAACGTCCAAAGGCTATTAGCGGTGTTGGCAGTTGGTGGTGGTGGCACTCGTTCTTCCCACACCCAGTTGCGTATGAGATCAGGGAACCATTGCCAATATTGGTTGTTCCCCCTTGGTTGAACAGGTGTTTCCTCCCCAAAGTGGATCGTATCATCCACTGGTTCGATCCTCCTTGTCATGATTTCTGACAATGCTACTACTTGTCCCTCAGTGTGAGTAGGTGTAGCTGATGATGCCATATCTGTTACATAATGCCATATGTAAGTGCATACAAACTATCGTGTAAGCAAGTGTCTAATGTCTAACAGTTATAGTCTAAGTCTACAAAAATGCAAACCTAGTTCGCTATAACCAACATCTCTGATACCAATCTGTCACACCCCCAATTTCAACTGACGGAATCATACCGTTTGGGAACGTGACAAACCAGGATCTCAGATCATTAGACATAGCGAAGACCTCTATATGAATTTCAAAAACATACGTTGGTCTTTAAAACAAACATAATAACCAGAGTTTACAAAAAGTGCGGAAGCGTTTAAAACCATAAACAGTTGTAAATCAAACATTACAATTCAATGTACTAAAATATTCAGATTTAAATAATCAAAGTGAAAGAAATGCATGAGACTCTATCTTCCTAGTCCATGCCAGCTGTTACGCGCGCCTTAGCGTCCTGAGAAAACATGCAAATCAAGTCAACACAAAGGTTGGTGCATAACACAGGTTTTAAATATTCATAGTGTTCAAAACATCAGTTTGAATAACAAGTTGTAGATAACATAATCACAATTGCACAGTCATGATAGCTAGTCATATAAACTATTTACACAAGTGGTCGACACCGAAGCTGACGAGTTGCCATGCTATAGCATGTTTTTGCCTTAACACTATTGTCTAGCACGAACAATAGCAAAATGTGTTGTTTGGTCAGTCAAACACCTGCGTAGATCCCATCTACCAAGTGAGGTTTGTCAAACCCAATAGATCTATCTTCAACTACCACGCTTTGCACTCCGGCAAATTAAACGGTTCGAAAGAGAAGGCGTTGTAATGCTAAGTTTGCACTTAATGTAAACAGATAACTCATGCAAGTGATATGTATCTAAAAAGAGTTTGTTGCACATGTTTTCTCCCCCAAAACAGTTAAAATAAGAAGGGGCCGTGTACGCACCTTTGTTTTTAGCAGAATGATCAAGTATGTGTAAACTCGCGTAGAAATCCTCTACGAAGAATCTGTGATTTAAACAATAACCTATTGTTATTCGAATAATCGTTTTGTGCTTGAAATCACATACGTGTCAACACACGTATGTTAAAGTGTGAGAATTTGGCATACGGAAGTACACGTGTCACTGAAATCGTTTAAATAAAATCACCTTTGATTTTATTTAATTAAACGTAATTATACGCGATTTCGTGTTCGGATTAAAATATGGATTTTATCATCCTAACACGTTCGTATTCTAGTTACGGTTCCAACGCAACTTGAACGGACTTAATCGGAGTTCGTATGTGAAAGTTATGACCCAAAATACAAAAATGGTCAAAAACATCAAAAATCGGTTGGGCCGGGACTCGAACCCGCGACCCTCAACACTACACACATGCATCTAACCACTACGCCCGCTAGGGTATCGCGAAAGATAACCAGAAAATAATTCTTTTAAATCCTAACTGACCGGATTCCCCATGTTCTACTATAGCCGAAGCATTCAATCCCCAATTGACTACGAATTCGAATCCTATCAAACCTAAAACCATAGGGCTTTTGTTACTAGGATTCAATCGAGTCTATCCCAAATTTTAATTCGAAACTAAGCATCATAACTCAATGAATCTGATCTTAACATGTTCGAAATTTGAGTTCTCAAACCCGAACTCTAATCCGTTCGATTAACTGATATTAATCTGCAAATTCCTAGGGTTTTTAATGACACCATGATTTCGAAACTATCAGTGTTCATTAATTTCATTTTCAGATTCAATTGTAGTGAAATCCCCAATTCTTTTAACTCTAAGAACCCTAATTGTCGAACTCACAAAATCTGATACTAGAACTTCAAATTAATACATGGTTAAGGTTGATCGGAACTATCTGAGACTAACCATAACAATCAATTTGATTTTCCAGTTCGATTGTTATGAAATCCCCAAACCGTTTTCCCCTCAAGAACCCTAGAATCGAATACCACCAATTCGTTGTTGTTTGATTAAATTGACTTAGGCATTTCATTCTATATAACATCACGAAACTACCAGTATACTTTAATTTCATTCTAGATCATGTTTACTACGAATCCCCCAAAACAACTCCAACTATGAACCCTAGAAATCGAACCCTTATAATCCGAAATCCTTAAAGGAAATTGGGTTAAAGATATTCTTAATCGGCATGTTTAGAAGTTGTAGAAGTCAAGAATTACCTGAATTGATCTCGAATTGATGTAGTTCCACTTATGGCTCAATTTCGGTTGCCTCTCGATCGACTGCCTCACACCCGTAACTTCTGTGTCAAATTGTGTTGTGCAATGGTTTCTAATGATGCCGAATAGTTATCAGGAACCTTCAATTGTATGAATTATGCTCGATTTATACCACTTGCTTGCGATTTGTAACGGTTTTGACTTTAGAGATAACCCCAATATTAATTTGCACATTATTGAATCCTATAACGCCTGTTTGATGTTAATAATCATCAATACACTTAATTGAAAGGTTTAATTTACCAACTTCAGCCGTTATTAAGAGGAATTTGAACTATTCTTGATTATCCCAATCGTATTTTGACTTCTAAAGTCAAAATTGAGCTTTCAACTCAATTACAAATCTAAACTTTGTAATTTAGGTATATTGAGACTGATTTCAACAATTTCTAATCCCTTATTCATGATTTCACCCAATTACATAATAATTCATTTTACAAAGTTGAACCTAAATCTCAATTTGTCACCAATCGGCTTCTTTTAATTCATTGTTGGCCTAAATTAAACTAATTGGGCCTCACAAAATACTATTGGGCCTAATTTAAACTTATTGGGCCTATCTTAACCTTACTGGGCCCACAATGGCCTTATTGGGCCTTCTTAGACCTCAATGGCCTCATTTGCCCCTATTGGGCCTAACTTGATTCTGTTGGGCCTTCATAGACTTTATTGGAACTAATTTGTCTTGTTGGGTCTTCCTTGACTTCACTGGATTTTCTTTGGCTTTATTGGGCCTTCATGGACCTTACTGGGCCTTCATTGGCCTTGTTGGGCCTTCATTGGCCTTGTTGGTCTTATTGGGCCTTTGTTGGGCCTGTGATAGCACCAACTTCCGTTAACAAGGTTAGTGTGAAAAGTCGGATTGTCACAGATTAAAACGGAGTTTAAACAAAGAATTTATGGGCTAAAATCAAAAATTTGATTTAAATACCAAAACATGGCAGCCCCCAGGTTCGAACCTGGGACCTCCCTCACACACACACAAGCATCTAACCAGTATCGCCCGCTAGGGTTTCGCGAATGTATTCCAGAAATAAATCTTTTAACTACCCTTTCAGTCCAAATTCCATTTGGATAATATAGCCGAAGCAACAATTTTCCAATTGATCACAAATTCGAATTTGATAAATCTTAAAACCATAGGGTTTCTATTCTAATCATCCAACCGACTCCGAAAATGATCTTAATTCAAACAATTATCCATTGAAACTCAGTAAATCGAGTATGAGCCAGTTCGAACTCAAGTTCCCTAAATCTCATATCAAATCAGTTAAATTAATGATTAACAGATTCCTGATTCATAGAAATTTCATTAATATTGATATTTCGAAACTTTCTGGTAGTTTTAATTGAATTATAAACCTCATTTGAATTGAAATCCCCAATTCATCCTTATTCACGAACCCTAGATATTAATCTTCAATAATTCGATGTTACAACCAGCAATTGATCCATGTATTAGCTTAATCGGAATACTCTGTAACTATTGGTAACAATCAATTCGATTCTAGACTTCATCTTGGCCCAATCCCCCAATTCGTCTTTGATTACAAGCCCTAGAATTTGAATGCTATAAATTCGCTATCATCATATGCAATTGAACTAGGTATTTCCTTACCCACATTACTCTGAAACTTTCTACATGATTTAATTCGACTATCAATCCGTTTAGACAAGAAACCCCAAAACCGTTTTGTCTAAGAACCCTAGTAATCGAATCTATACAATTCGCTAATATTTCCTGAAATTGACACATGGTTTAGTTTTATCGGAGCTCTCTGAAACTAATGACACTATTGAATTTCATTTTTAGACCCATCTCAACCGAAACCCCCAAATCGTTTTGAATTAAAACCCTAGAACTCGAAATCGCATAATTCGATAATAGAATCTGTAATTAGCATGGGGTTATGCTTATTCGGCATGTTTAGGGTGTGTAAGAGCAATAACTTACTTGGTTTTATGCTGGATTGGAAAAGATTGGCTTCTAGGTTGAATTTCGGCCCCCCCTCGATCGTTTTCTCCTCTCTGGAACTATTGAGATTGAATTGTTGTGTGATAAGAACTCTAAGTATGCCGATTTATGATTCTGAAAGTTTAATTGTGAGGAATGAAGTCGATTTATGAGGTTTCGACATTGAATGGTTTCGGTTTCAAGTGTTGTGGCCGTTTTTGAATAAATTCGATGATTGAAGAGCCTCATAACGTCTAAAAACTGTTAATAACCATAATTGTGATGATTATGATGATCCAATTTCGGTTACAACTTGAGTTTAATACGAAATTTAACTTCAATTTGATGATATGATCGTATTTTGACTTTTAAAGTCAAGTTTTGACATTTCAACTAGTTTGCAACCTTAATCCTTGTAATTTTAACATTTCAAGGCTTGTTTTACTAAATTCTAACCCTTATAAATTATCCTCGATCAATAACATGTCACTTTGATTAATAAATTGAACCAAAGATCCCGAATTACCATTAATTGGTTCAATTAAAATACTATCGGGCTAAAATAATCCATTTGGGCCTCATTATTAAAATTGGGCCTACATTAAACTCATTGGGCCTATCTTGGCCTTACTGGACCAACCTTTGGCCTTACTGGGCCTACTTTGGCTCATTGGGCCTACCTTGGCTCTATTGGGCCTTCCTAAATCTCATTAGGCCTACACTGGCCTTATTGGGCCTACATTGGCTCTGTTGGGCCTACATTGGCTCTGTTGGGCCTACATTGGCTCTGTTGGGCCTGTGATATCACCATCTTCAGTTAACAAGGTTAATCCGAAAAGTCGGATTGTCACATCATCCCCTTGTTGAAGGAATTTTCGTCCCGAAAATTAGTAATTGTTAGGAGTAGTTAGGAAACTACTTACGAGTTTAAATCGTACGTGTTAGTGTGATTTGATCATTCTGTGTGCTTGTGTGTATTCACACACAAAGCCTAATGCTTGCAACATCACAATTAAATGTGATCGTTCAATGTGATTGTTTGCGTGTACACTAGTTAGTTCACCTAACTGTGACTGTTTGTGTTTGATCATACTGTGTTGTGTAACCTTACACATAGTGAGTGTCTATAACTGTTTGTACTATGCAACCCCGCACATAGCAAAATGTGTGTAACCAATCATGTATGTACTACCATAACATGTAACATATGAAATGTAGCACATAAAATATATAAAATATAATGTAGCACACATGTTTGTAACAAAACCAATTGAATAAAGTGTTTGTGCTTACAGTTTGAAATTTGCAGAGTTGCTGTGTGGAGCATCACGTCATCCCCTTGTTGAAGGAAATTTCGTCCCGAAATTTAACATGCGCTCTCAGTGTTAGCAGTAGCTGTTTTGAATAGATGAGGATATTTCTTCATCATTTGATCTTCCCGTTCCCATGTGAATTGAGGACCACGTCTTAAATTCCATCGAACTTTGACTATCGGAATCTTACTTTGCTTAAGTTGTTTGACCTCTCGGTCCATGATTTCTGCTGGTTCTTCAATAAATCGTAACTGTTCATCTACTTGTATTTCTTCCAATGGTACAATTAATGTCTCATCAGAAAGACATTTCTTTAAGTTCGATACATGAAAGACATCATGAACTCCACTGAGTTCATCCGGTAACTTGAGTTGATACGCAACCGGACCAATCCTTTTAGGGATTTCAAAAGGTCCTACGTAACGTGGACTAAGCTTTCCACGCTTGCCGAATCGTATCACACCTTTCCAAGGTGATACTTTTAGAAGAACTCGGTCTCCTACTTGAAATTCCAATGGTTTACGACGCTTGTCAGCATAACTCTTCTGTCGATCTCGGGCCGCTGCCATACGGTTCCGGATTTGAACTATCTTCTCTGTCGTCTCGTGCACCAGTTCAGGACCTGTTATCTGACTGTCACCAATTTCAGCCCAGCAAACTGGTGAACGACATTTGCGACCATTCAAAGCTTCAAACGGTGCTGCTTGAATGCTTGTATGATAACTATTGTTGTAAGAGAATTCCACCAACGGTAAATGATTCTCCCAGCTATCACCAAAATCAATTACACAAGCTCGTAACATATCCTCGAGCGTTTGAATCGTTCGTTCACTTTGACCGTCGGTTTGTGGATGATAGGCGGTACTCATATCCAAGCGAGTCCCCAATGATTTATGAAGAGATTTCCAAAAGTTGGAAGTAAATCGAGCATCCCGATCTGATATGATAGAGATTGGCACGCCATGCCGTGCTACCACTTCCTTGATGTAAATGCGAGTCAGTTTCTCCATCTTATCAGTTTCCTTGATTGCTAAGAAGTGTGCAGATTTCGTTAATCGATCGACAATTACCCATATCGTATCACAACCAGTCGGTGTACGGGGTAACTTAGTAATGAAATCCATCGAAATCTGTTCCCACTTCCACATCGGTATCTCTGGTTGTTGCAGTAAACCAGATGGCTTCTGGTATTCCACTTTGACTTTCGAACAAGTCAAACATTTGCTAACGTACTTAGCAATATCAGCTTTCATATGAGGCCACCAATACAGTGCCTTCAGATCATGATACATCTTGTCTGATCCTGGATGGACTGAATACCTGGACTTGTGTGCTTCATCCATCACGAGTTCCCTTAAACCTCCATACAAAGGTATCCAAAGTCGATTAATGAAATAACGAATTCCATCAGACTTAACATCCAGTTGTTCTTCCATTCCCCGTAAAGATTCCTGTACCAAGTTTTCCTTTTTCAAAGCTTCAATCTGAGCACTGCGTACCTTGTCTGGTAAGTCAGTATGTATTGTCATCATAAGTGCACGAACCCGTCTTGTTCCTGTTGTGTCTTTTCTGCTCAGAGCGTCAGCTACTACATTAGCTTTTCCCGGGTGATATTTAATCGCGCATTCGTAGTCGTTCAACAACTCAACCCATCGTCGTTGCCTCATATTAAGCTCCTTCTGATCAAAGATATGTTGTAAACTCTTATGATCAGTGTAAATAGTACACTTAGTTCCATACAAGTAATGCCTCCAAATCTTCAAAGCAAAAACCACTGCCCCTAACTCCAAGTCATGAGTAGTGTAATTCTTTTCGTGTGGTCGTAGTTGCCTAGAAGCATAAGCAATCACTTTATCACGTTGCATCAACACACATCCCAAACCTTGTGCAGATGCATCACAATACACCACAAAGTCTTCCGTCCCTTCCGGTAAGGACAGAATCGGTGCACTACAGAGTTTCTGTTTCAATAACTGGAATGCAGCTTCCTGTTTATCCGTCCAGTTATACTTCATTCCCTTGTGCGTAAGAGCTGTAAGTGGTTGAGCGATCTTTGAGAAACCTTCAATGAATTGTCGATAATAACCCGCCAAACCAAGGAATTGTCGTACCTCGGTAGGGGTCTTTGGTGCTTCCCAATTCTTAATCGCTTCAATCTTCGCTGGATCAACATGTATACCCTTTTCATTAACTATATACCCAAGAATTGTACTTCTCGCATCCAGAAATCACATTTCGAGAACTTAGCGTACAATTGTTCCTTCTTCAATAATTCCAATAGTAATCAAAGATGTTCGGCGTGCTCCTCCTCAGACTGGGAATAGATGAGAATGTCATAAATGAAAACAATGACAAACTTATCAAGATAAGGTTTACAAACACGATTCATGAGATCCATGAATACAGCTGGAGCGGTTGTCAACCCAAATGGCATGACCAAGAACTCCTAATGGCCATAGCGCGTCCTGAATGCTGTCTTCGGGATATCCTCCTCCTGGACTCTTAGTTGATGATAACCAGACCTGATATCAATCTTCGAGTAGTAACTCGAACCTTGCAACTGATCAAACAGATCGTCAATTCTGGGTAACGGATACCGGTTCTTGATAGTGACCTTGTTCAATTCCCGGTAATCGATACACATACGGAAAGTCCCATCCTTCTTCTTTAAAAACAAAACTGGAGCTCCCCACGGTGAAAAACTAGGTCGTATGAAACCCTTATCCAACAACTCTTGCAGTTGTGTAGATAACTCTTGCATCTCTGACGGTGCAAGTCGATAAGGTGCTCTAGCTATCGGTGCTGCGTCTGGTGTAAGGTCGATTCGGAATTCCACCTGTCTGACAGGCGGTAATCCCGCAAGTCTTCTGGAAACACCTCCGGAAATTCACAAACTACAGGTATATCTTCAATCTTCTTCTCAGCTACCGGCTTT
The DNA here is from genome assembly GCA_009363875.1 of Mikania micrantha. Lineage (NCBI taxonomy): Eukaryota > Viridiplantae > Streptophyta > Magnoliopsida > Asterales > Asteraceae > Mikania > Mikania micrantha. The sequence goes on from SZYD01000538.1 coordinate 29,787, forward strand.
TCAGTTATAAGTGCTATAACTGCCGTATGACCTTTCCGTAGGCACTTGTGTGCTTTCATACAAGATATGAGACGCAGTGGCGTACTGCTCTTCTCGCCTTGTACATACAATGTCTCTCCCTGCGGAAGAGGTATACGAACAATCTTTTCATGGCATACGATTTCAGCCTGGTTTTTGGACAACCAGTCCATGCCAATGACTACATCAAAACTGCCTAAGGCAATAGGCATAAGATCAATCTCTAATGTTTGACCCATCAAAGCAAGGATACATCCCTTAAAAATACTTTCTACTACAATCAACTTACCATCAGCTAATTCCACAGTGTATGGACTATCTAAGGCAGTGGGACTAACATTTAGCAACTTAGCAAGTGAACTAGATACAAAACTCCGATCGGCACCAGTGTCAAATAACATAGAGGCATAGTGATTATTTAAGAGGAACGTACCCGTAACGATGTTGGGATCCTCCCGTGCCTGACGTCCTCCAATCACAAACGCCCTGCCTCTAGCACCATTGTTGTTGTTATTATTGTTGTTGTTGGTGCCATTACCATTACCATTGCCGTTGCCGTTGCCTGTTGCATTATTATTCTCCCCACTTTTCTTGAGTTGTGGGCAATCCTTCTTGAAGTGTCCCATCTTGCCACACTCATAACAACCCTTCTGTGCGTTGTTCTGGTTATTATTCTGGTTGTTGTGGTTGTTCTGTAGCTCCCCGCGACAATCCTTAGCCGCATGTCCAATCTTGCCACACCTCTGGCACTTAGCTCTATCACACTGATTACCTGCATGATGATACCCACACCTGTTGCACTTGGGGTGTTTGCCAATATAACCCCCCGATGATGACGATTGCTGGCCACTGCTTGAACCATGATAAGACTTGTTTGAGTCTTGCTTTCGGTTTTGCTGATATGATTGTTGGTTGTGACCCTTAGAGTTGTTACTTTCCCACTTTCTTTTATGATCTCCCACCTTGGTAGCAGATGTTCGTTTAGGTAGAGTCCCTTGTAACACTGCCTGATCAGTAAGCTGATGCGCTAAACGAACAGCTTGTTGAATGGTGGTGGGATTTGCTGAAGTAACCAACCCCTGGACCTGAGGCACTAGTCCTCCAATGTATCTTTCAATCCACTTGCTGGCTGGAGTAGCCATGTGTGGTAGAAGTCTGGCCAACTCATGTGACCTGGTTGTGTACTCTTCAATATTTGACCCCTCCATCTTGAGGTGCCAATATTCCTCCTCTAACTTCTGCATTTCACTGCGAGGACAGTACTCCTCTTGCAGTAAAGTTTTGAAGTTGTTCCATGTCAAGGCATTTGCCTCACCCAACCCTAGAGTCTGAACATTTGAGTTCCACCAGGTTAATGCTGGACCCTCCAATGTTCCCGTTGCAAACTTCACTTTGCTCTCGTCAGGGCAGTTGCACATTTCAAACACAGACTCCGCCTTTTCAATCCACCGAAGGAGTCCTATGGCCCCTTCCGACCCTTTGAAATTGTGTGGTTTACATTCCAAGAACATCTTGAACGTGCAGACTTGTGGGTTAACCAATCCCCCAGCTGGACCCTGTGGCCCTGTGTGGTGTGTCTGAGCATATTGTGCGATTGCCTCAGCGACTCTGCTGTTAATTAGCTCGTTGAGCTCAGCGACTGTCATGTGAACGTTTCCCTCAGCCATTAGTTTCCTATTTACAAGAAGTGTTAGCATGCTTGCAAAGTCTAATGTAACATGTGTAAGTAAAACAACAAACACAACATATAATATATAAATCAATACAACTGCTGGAAATAACTAATAGCTTTTCAATAGATAGAAATTTTGATTTGAGTACAATACTTTTGAAATAAAATATAAGTTTTCAAACTACTAATGTAGGAACACAACCCGTTCCTAATAAGTTTAAACAAACAAGAAAAGAAAAATCAATCGTCCTCAACTGTGGATTCAGGATCGGAATCAACAACTGGTGCTGGTTCCTCCCCTTCTTCCTCTTCATCCTCTTCCTCATTCTCAGAGGCCACTAAATCCTCTAAGGCTTCTATCCTGCCCTCCAAGAACTCAGCTCGGTTCTCTGAAGCTTCGAGACGATCAATCAAGTTAATCATCTCATTCCGCATATCATGAACCAGATGGGCAAGTTCCTCTTGCCTCTCATTAGCATCCCATTGTTCCTGAGAGTGTTGTGCGATCCTATCTTCTGCCTCGTACAAATCCTCGCGCAGTTTGGCGATCTCCTCAGCGTCCGTCCTTTGCCTCTTAGGCTCAGGAACATCTAGTACTGGTGGTGGATGTGTAGAAGGTCCCTCAGCAGGGATCTGCTGAGTGTCCTCCACTGGCTCCTCCTCCGGATCCTCATCCGGGTCCTCATCTGGATCCTCCTCGGGATCCTCGTCTGGGTCCTCCTCCGGATCCTCGTCTGGATCCTCCTCCGGATCTGAGTCATCCATCTCATATGGTGGAGGAGATGGAATAGGTGGTGGTGGTGATGACGGTGGTGCTGGAACTATCGGTTCCTCGTCCTCAGAATCATCAATATAAATGTAAGGTACTGATGTTGATGCCATGCCTGTTACATAATACCATATGTAAGTGCAGTGCCATGGAATGTGTAAACAAGTCAATTACATAATGTCATATGTAATTTCTAAGCAATGTGTGTAAACATATGTGTCTAATGTCTAACAGTCATAGTCTAAGTCTACAAATGCAAACCTAGTTCGCTATAACCAATGGCTCTGATACCAATCTGTCACACCCCCAATTTTCAACTAACGGAATCATACCGTTTGGGAACGTGACAAACCAGGATCTCAGATCATTAGACATAACGAAGACCTCTATATGAATTTCAAAACATACTTTGGTCTTTAAAACATAACATCAGAGTTTTCAAAATTTGCAGAAGCGTTATAAAACCAGTAACAGTTGTAAAATGTAAATTACAATACAAAGTATCAAATGTTCAAATTCAGATATCCAAAATGTTTAAAATGCATGCGACTCTATCTCCTAGTCCATGCCAGTCTTTAATGCGCGCCTTAGCGTCCTGAGAAAACATGTAAATCAAGTCAACACAATGGTTGGTGCATAACACAGGTTTTAAGTATTGACAATGTTCAAAACAACAGTTTGAATATCAAGTTGTAGATAACATAATCACACATGCACAGTCATGATAGCTAGTCATATAAACTATTTACATAAGTGTTCGACACCGAAGCTGACGAATTGCCATGCTATAGCATGTTTTTGCCTTGCCACTATTGTCTAGCACAACAATAGTAAAATTGTGTTTGGTCAGTCAAACACCTGCGTAGATCCCATCTACCAGGTGAGGTTTGTCAAACCTAATAGATCTATTTCCAACTACCACGCTTTGCGTTACAGCAAACTAAACGGTTCGAGGTGTGTAAGGACTTTCAATTTGCTATGTTGTCACATAATGTAAACAACTAACTCATGCAAGTGATGTGTATCTAAAAATAGTTTGTTGCACATGTTTTCTCCCCCGAAACAGTTTAAAATAAGAAAGGGGCTGTGTACGCACCTTTGGTTTTAGCAGAATGATCAAACACTTGTGGACTTGCGTAGAAATCCTCTACGAAGAATCTGTGGTTTAATAATAACTCAGTGTTATTCGAATAGTTGTTTTGTGCTTGAAATCACATATGTGTCAACACACGTATGTTGGATTTGCTAAGAATGTGCATACGTATATACGCGTGCCTTTGAAATCGTTTAAATAAAATCATATTTGATTTTATTTAAATAATCGTAATTATACGCGATTTCGTTTTTGGATTAAAATATGAATTTTATCACTCTAAAACATTCGGGATTTCGTTACGATTCCAACGCAACTTGAACGGATTAAAACGGAGTTTAAACGAAGAAGTTATGGGCTAAAATCAAAAATTTGATTTAAATACCAAAACATGGCAGCCCCCAGGTTCGAACCTGGGACCTCCCTCACACACACACAAGCATCTAACCAGTATCGCCCGCTAGGGTTTCGCGAATGTATTCCAGAAATAAATCTTTTAACTACTGTAACATCAGTGCCGGAACCGTCACCGGAACAGTGATCTTAAACAGTAGCATGAACAGTAAACAGGTACGAATCATATACATTTCAGTACGTTTTATTATTCACATCATTTATCATTATCATTCTGGGTGTTCATAGACAATTTCAGAAACAGTAAACAGAAATAAGTTCAGAACAATGGTTCTTGAGTCAGATAATTATTTGACAAGACAGAACCATCATGTGATTAATTGTTAGGATTATATTATGTATAAACGTATGTGAGGCTTTACAGAACAAAACACACGGATTTCGTGATGTGAATGCTAAACTGACGTGTTATTCGTATAGATGACGATCTGTGCGAATAAATCTGATGGTTTAACGTTCTAAATGATATCCGATAATTAGAAAACAATATTGAAAAGTATGGTTATCGTCGTGTTCGTACGGGTGACGATTCGAACGAATACGCGCGACAACCTTACATTTCGATTTAAACAGTTAATTAATATTTTAAATTAAATAAATAGAAGATATTAGTTAATGTATTAGGAATTACAACTTATTTTAAAATGGAAAACTCTATTTTAAAATCGTATTATTTTGTTGCGAAAAAAGATAAAAAAAACGACGCGCGAAACCGAAACCGAGCGAGACCGAACGCACCCGAACATACCCGGGCTATAAAAGCCCTTATCTTCTTTCTTTTCTCCTCATTGTTGCAGCCCCACCTTCTTCATCCTCAAGAAATTCGTTTTCCCGTCACACCATACCACCACCACTTCAAACCTTCATATCTCCCTCGTTTCTCCACCAAATTCGACGTTCTAGTAGTCGAAACGACCGTGAGAACGAGAGGAACTCAGAAGTACAGGTGATCGGAGCTGAAACGAGCTGTGGTGGTCGCAGTTTTCGAGAGAAGGGGCTGAACTCTAGGGTTTTCTGCAACTGTTCCGACCAGGTGAGTTTTAAACGTTTTTATCACTTCAAATCAGTAGGATAAACACCAAAACGACTATAGAAACTTGTAGGTCGTGTCAAGAGGAAGAAATAGGGCTTTGAATCATCAAAAACGGACCAAAGACGAGCTCAAACGAGCCGATTTTGTGGGCTGCTGCGGTTAGACTCGTTTTGCTCGAACCCAGCAGCTTTTCATCCCGTTTTTGTCCTCCAAAACCCCTAAGACTTGCACCAAATTGACTTAGGAAGCTTAGGAACACATTATATTGATGTTTGGGTTAGTTGGGAATTGATATGGAGCTGGTTATTGTCAAAAAATCGAAGGGCCAAGGGGCTGTTCGAGATGTTGATGCTGTTCTGACAAACAGCAGTGTTCTTGGCTCGTTTAGGACCCTTTAACGCCTTAGGAATTACACTAATTTTGTCTAGGAACTCATGGAACATAAGGGGTTAAAGATTGGAAGGGTTGGGGATCAATTTGGGGTTGTGTATAGCAATTTAGAAGCCATGAAATGGCTGTGCTATGGGCTGCCTAACTGGGCAGATTCTGCCAGCCATTTCTTTCATGTTTTAACATAGAAAACATTCTAGTTAACTCACGAAACTTTCCAGCCTAGTAGTGTAATATGTTAGGAACAACTTTCATCAAGACAAGTTTCGTTGGTTCGGACTCTAAATGGGTGAAAACAGCGTCCTAATTCAGAAGGTGCTGAATGGAGCATTGATTTTATACCATCTGTTTGGAGCCTCGTTTGGACGAATTAGAAAGCCTATAAATAATGGATAGAAAGCTAACATCCCGAACTTGATCATGGAGCTTTAGTTTGTTCGATTTGGAGTTCCTATGATCAAGTTATGACCACAAGAACCTTAATCACCCTAGCTGAATGGTCATATAGTTATTTTTGTTTAAGTTGGGTTCCATTGGTGTTAACCGATTTGGAATGCCACCAATACTAAGTTTTCTTTAACACAAAAGCTTTCTAAACTCTTCCAATCTATAAACATATGATTTAACAACCAATTGGGATTAAAACCCTTGAATTTGTTAAGTAAAACAATGGGATTAATACGTTAACACCGATAATGGTTCAAAGTGACCATTTGGGGTGTTAACCGATTTCAAACATATCGATACTAAGGATTTTCAAAACAAAAGATATCTTACACTTTTCAAACATATAAAAATGGGTTTTATGAAGTCAATAGGATTGAAATACTAGGGATTTTAATGATCAAAACAAAGAGACAAACTAAGAATGGGTTGTTTGCCCTTATGTTGTCAACACGCAACCCATAACAAGTTCAAGTAATTGGTTTTGTTTAAAGTTATATAGTTATAAAAGTTAGTTTTATTATAATTGATTGGGATTTGGTTGTAAAATAGACAATATAAATTGTCTGGATTTGGACTAAAAAACAAAGGAAACTCTGCCCGATTTTCGTAAAATTTAAAAGTAAGTTGTGATTAACTATGGGATTTGGGATCTAAAAGGGTAGTTAAGCTAGGTTACATTCTAGATACACATAGTACTAAGACACATAGTCTCACACACAACAAGACACAAACTTAGGCACAACGATTATTACGCGTACTTATTATATTCGAATTCTTATAAAATAACTCAGGAATCGAAGATACTTAGTTCACAAACAAGAGTGCGCATTCTGTGATAGTACATTAGACATCAACACAGGTGAGTTCATTGCCCCTTTTCTAACTTTTTGTTTTAAAACGCGGGGCTGAGAAGCATGCGTAAACTGTTATTTAAATTGTTTACTTAAATGCTTTTAAATTTATATGTTTTACATATATGAATGTTATCCTGGATCATATCTAGGAATATTTTATACAGGTTTTACTAAGTTATTCCTTATAAATTAAGTGAATAATCAATTTAACTAAACCTTTCAAACAAAACATAACATTTCAAACGAGTCAAAGGAAACATTTTTAACAAATCAAGTGTGTGAGTTCAATGAATCAAACGAAACATTTTGACGAATCAAATGGGTGATTTCAATGAATCAAGTGAAACATTTTGACAAATCAAGTGGGTGAGTTCAACAAATCATGCGAAACATTTTGACGAAACAAGTGTGGGATTTCAACGAATCAAACGAACCAATCTTTGCAAAGACTATATTCAATGTTATACAAACTAAGTGTTTGTTGAACAATAAATCAAGTGTACAATTGATCCATGAATCTAGTATTCTATGATCAACAAGTTAAGTACATCTTGTAACAGAATCAGATGAATCAATAAATCATTTTCAAGGGAAAACCTGGGAAATATCAGAGATAACATATGCCAAAACAGACGAAACAAAAACCCTACATTTCAAGAAGTCCTAGCTAGACCGTTTGATTTGTAGGTCGTATGTTTGAGGATATTTGCAGTTTCCCTAACTACTAAGTACCTTGATTGACAGACTAGTCTACTCGAGTATGACCAAAGGCCCCAATCATTAGGACTTAGATTTTATTAAATGTTTATTTATTTATTTAATTAAACATTTTATAGCTGTTTATATAATTACTGTGAATCATATTTTGTGATGAACTTATGAAATCAACTTGGATTTCAAATGATTGTAATTACAGGGAAAATAAACAGAAGAACTTATGGGATTGTGTTAAGGGTAAAAATGCTTAATTGTCATTAACAGCAGTGTCATATGCATATTAGTATGTGGTGGGATGTTGACTAGGGCTTGTCCCTTACATATGCCCTATATATAAGCATACCGATGTGGATATTACATGTGGTGTTAATGAGGTTAGGGTCTTTACCAAAGGAGGTTTTCAAATCATTTTAAATACTTAAACTATATGAACTCACCAACCATGTGTTGATTTTATTTTTGCATGACTTCTCAGGTGACGAACAGGTCAACTAGGAAGCTTATGCTTTTGGACTAGGACTTCAGATAGAAGACTTAATATTTTTGGACCTGCATATTTTTGGAACATCATCATACAATTATTTTGTATATCTTGTGCAGTTACAAGATAGATATTTTATGATGTTTATGATTTGATTTACATTGTTAAATTATGAACGATACGGATGTAATTTAACTTTGTAATTCTAATCTATTTAGCATTTCTCATTTATATCATGTGCATTGTAAACAATCTGATCACCTTGATTATCATTCACGATATCGCGCCCCGGGAACCTTCCGCCCGACGGGGAAATCGATCCTACCCCGCCGGCTCGGGGTGTGACAACTACCCTTTCAGTCCAAATTCCATTGGATAATATAGCCGAAGCAACAATCTTCCAATTGATCACAAATTCGAATTTGATAAATCTTAAAACCATAGGGTTTCTATTCTAATCATCCAACCGACTCCGAAAATGATCTTAATTCAAACAATTATCCATTGAAACTCAGTAAATCGAGTATGAACCAGTTCGAACTCAAGTTCCCTAAATCTCATATCAAATCAGTTAAATTAATGATTAACAGATTCCTGATTCATAGAAATTTCATTAATATTGATATTTCGAAACTTTCTGGTAGTTTTAATTGAATTATAAACCTCATTTGAATTGAAATCCCCAATTCATCCTTATTCACGAACCCTAGATATTAATCTTCAATAATTCGATGTTACAAACCAGCAATTGATCCATGTATTAGCTTAATCGGAATACTCTGTAACTATTGGTAACAATCAATTCGATTCTAGACTTCATCTTGGCCCAATCCCCAATTCGTCTTTGATTACAAGCCCTAGAATTTGAATGCTATAAATTCGCTATCATCATATGCAATTGAACTAGGTATTTCCTTACCCACATTACTCTGAAACTTTCTACATGATTTAATTCGACTATCAATCCGTTTAGACAAGAAACCCCCAAAACCGTTTTGTCTAAGAACCCTAGTAATCGAATCTATACAATTCGCTAATATTTCCTGAAATTGACACATGGTTTAGTTTTATCGGAGCTCTCTGAAACTAATGACACTATTGAATTTCATTTTTAGACCCATCTCAACCGAAACCCCCAAATCGTTTGAATTAAAAGCCTAGAACTCGAAATCGCATAATTCGATAATAGAATCTGTAATTAGCATGGGGTTATGCTTATTCGGCATGTTTAGGGTGTGTAAGAGCAATAACTTACTTGGTTTTATGCTGGATTGGAAAAGATTGGCTTCTAGGTTGAATTTCGGCCCCCCTCGATCGTTTTCTCCTCTCTGGAACTATTGAGATTGAATTGTTGTGTGATAAGAACTCTAAGTATGCCGATTTATGATTCTGAAAGTTCAATTGTGAGGAATGAAGTCGATTTATGAGGTTTCGACATTGAATGGTTTCGGTTTCAAGTGTTGTGGCCGTTTTTGAATAAATTCGATGATTGAAGAGCCTCATAACGTCTAAAAACTGTTAATAACCATAATTGTGATGATTATGATGATCCAATTTCGGTTACAACTTGAGTTTAACACGAAATTTAACTTCAATTTGATGATATGATCGTATTTTGACTTTTAAAGTCAAGTTTTGACATTTCAACTAGTTTGCAACCTTAATCCTTGTAATTTTAACATTTCAAGGCTTGTTTTACTAAATTCTAACCCTTATAAATTATCCTCGATCAATAACATGTCACTTTGATAATAAATTGAACCAAAGATCCCGAATTACCATTAATTGGTTCAATTAAAATACTATCGGGCTAAAATAATCCATTTGGGCCTCATTATTAAAATGGGCCTACATTAAACTCATTGGGCCTATCTTGGCCTTACTGGACCAACCTTTGGCCTTACTGGGCCTACTTTGGCTCATTGGGCCTACCTTGGCTCTATTGGGCCTTCCTAAATCTCATTGGCCTACACTGGCCTTATTGGGCCTACATTGGCTCTGTGGGCCTACATTGGCTCTGTTGGGCCTACATTGGCTCTGTTGGCCGTGATATCACCATCTTCAGTTAACAAGGTTAATCCGAAAAGTCGGATTGTCACAGTTTTCCTTGATGACATTCTCATCTATTCTCAGACTGAGGAAGAGCATGCTGAACATCTTCGCTTGCTGTTGGAATTACTGAAACAAGAACAATTGTACGCTAAGTTCTCGAAATGTGATTTCTGGATGCGAGAAGTACAATTCTTGGGTCATATAGTCAATGAAAAGGGCATACATGTTGATCCAGCAAAGATTGAAGCGATTAAGAATTGGGAAGCACCAAAAACTCCTACCGAGGTACGACAATTCCTTGGTTTGGCGGGTTATTACCGATGATTCATTGAGGGATTCTCAAAGATCTCTCAACCACTTACAGCTCTTACGCACAAAGGAACGAAGTATAACTGGACGGATAAACAGGAAGCTGCATTCCAGTTGTTGAAACAGAAACTCTGCAGTGCACCGATTCTGTCCTTACCGGAAGGGACGGAAGACTTTGTGGTGTATTGTGATGCATCTGCACAGGGTTTGGGATGTGTGTTGATGCAACGTGATAAAGTGATTGCTTATGCTTCAAGGCAGCTACGACCACACGAAAAGAATTACACTACTCATGACTTGGAGTTAGGAGCAGTGGTTTTTTGCGTTGAAGATTGGGAGGCATATCTGTATGGAACTAAGTGTACCATTTACACTGATCATAAGAGTTTGCAACATATCTTTGATCAGAAGGAGCTGAATATGAGACAACGACGATGTGG
>SZYD01000539.1:0-34400 GCA_009363875.1 Mikania micrantha
TATTGGCTTGTATATATAAAAACCCGTTTTTAGGCATTTCGCGTGTAGGTTACGCACGTAGTTTCGCTTTTAAAGAGTCTTTCGTATTTCCTATCATCCCAAATATTTTTTATAACATTATTTATATATTTTAATTGTATATTCTGTAATATTTCAAAAATAAGTTATAGTCCAAGACTATGCGATTTAATAATTTAAAGACGTCGGTTTCGTAGCTAGTTTTGCATAAAATACGTTGCTAGTCTTTTTAATCACCATAACTCATTAAAATATGATATAATACATTATTATCATAAATAAACTTATAAAATTTCAAGAATTTAAATATGCACAAAAATAAAACCGTTTTAGTAGTTTTTAACACGTCGGTTCGGTAATACAACGGTTTTAAGCTTAAACCATGTTAGGGATGTCTTATAAAAACATATTTAAATCATTTTTAACATCATTTAAGATGTTTTTAACTTCTGGAATTTTTGAAGATATGCATGTACGGTTTGTGTCGGTTTTTGAGATTTTAACGCGTTATGCCCGTTTTTAACGTACAAGACGTTGCATGCATTGTGTTACCTTTTATGTTCAGATCCTTTTACTCATCTTAAGTCATATTACATGTTTTTATATGTTATATATGCTCATGTGCTAATACAAGTGTTAAATGCAAACTATGCAAGTAAAACATAACTAAACTAGTTAAATGAATACCCCTAGTGAGGTTGTTTGCCTTGACCGTTGCTCAACAAATCTTACGTATGAGGCTGCTGTATCCAGAGGATTTTAAGGCTGTAAATATGGTTAACAAAAGTGTATTGGCTTAGATGAAGTGAAGGTGCAAAGGTGAAGGAATTAGTGCTCAAAAAACCAAGTTTAGGCACATGCAACCTTCGTGCATGTGTGTCTTTCGACCAAGCTTTTGTACAAAAGACCTTTGATAGTTAAAACATTTATTTTTACTGCCCAAACAAGTTCTTGGTCGTGGTCAACAAGAAGAAATGATAAAAATACATAGTTGTTGTTTTTAGAACTCAAAAACTCGTCTTTTTGTACATGCAACCTTGTTGCATGTAAGAGTTTTGACCATGGCTTCAAAACCATGAAATTTGGAAGTTAAATAATCTTTATTTTCTGTTTAAAAATATTTCTTGGTCATAGATTTGAAAGAGTATATGATAGTGTGCAAAAACATTAATAAAAGTGAGTTTTTTGATTTTAGAATGTAGGATTTGTACCTAGTTCTTGAAGGATAATGAAGAGAGATGGATTATTAGATGGTAGGACCTGAAAATGATAACAAAGAATCTTATATGAGGAGTTGTTGCAAGTATTTGAGTTCAAAAGTTCATGAATCAAGGAAGAAGGAAGATGCAAGCCTTTGCATGTAATGTTGCTGCACTTGTTCCATGTTTGCAAGGACTTTAAGCTTAGTTATGGGTCTCAAAAGCTCCTGGGATTTTTACCAACAAAGTAAATTGAAGTCCAAGAAGATCAAAAAAAGAATGAGGTGATTTGGAGTTCATTTGGTACCTTAACCGTGATGAAGAAGTGAAGATAGCAAAGCTGGTCGGTTTCTGCGCACCTGAGTTTAGAATGTTGTTTGGAGGTCGAAATCTTGATGAAAACGAGTGATACTACTTGGGAATTTTCTGGAGGAAGTTGAAGTCGATTATGGAAAAACAATGGAGTGATTTCGTGAAGTATGGAACGAGTTATAGCTGTTGGAAGTTGACAGCTGAATGCTGTCAAAAAGCAGAAAAGTAAAAGTGTATTGGGAAGAGAAAGAGAAGGAGGGAGTGTGTGGATTGGGCATGAGGATGGTGTGTTTGAATTTGGATATTTGTTTTTAGTGTGCATGGCATCTTTTGCATGCATGTGTGTGTTATATGTATGAATACTTGTATGTGTATACATATGAATGCAAGTATGTATGTATAGATTTCATACTCATGCATGCATGTGTGTATCATGCATATATATATTTATGTTTTATAATTGTTTGATTGTTTTTTATACATGTGTACTTGTATTTGTTTACATGCGTATGAATAAATGCATGTATGCGTGTATTTTGTGTATATATATACATATATATAAACATTGCTTGTCTATACATATATATACGCGTCCATATATATATATATAAATGTTGCATGTCTATGTATATATATATTATATTTTTATTACAATTAATTATGTGTGTAATTTTATGTGTATGATTTTAGTAATTTATATATACACTCTTGTATAAAATAATTATGTTGGTGTTGTATTTACCAATTGTCGTAATTAAATTGTTAAGGTGTTTGGGCCGAGTAAAGTGACTTTCAATTAACCGTCTAATGTCGATTCGAATCCCTTTTGTGTTTGGTTCTAAGTTCGTTATTCGAAATAACATATTCCTTTAATTGATCCATAGGATATCGAATGCATTTCTAACTTACAAATTAACTTACGAAATATTCTAGACGATTTAATAAATAATAAAGGTTCAAATTGGACCTGAATTTCGAGGTTGTTACAGTCTCCCATTGTTAGAGAAATTTCGTCCTCGAAATTTAGTTATGGTTGTCTTCAACTTGTGAGCTAAACAAATGTGGATACTTCTTTTTCATTTCGTCTTTACGTTCCCATGTGAACTCTGGTCCTCGTCTAGAATTCCATCTTACTCGTACAATTGGTATCTTACTTCATTTTAACCTCTTTTCTCCTTGATCCATAATTTCAATTGGTTCTTCTTTAAATTGCAATTTTTCATCAACGTGAACTTCCTCGTGTGGAATGACTTGTGTTCTATCCACCACACATTTTCGTAAGTTTGACACATGGAATGTATTGTGAATGTTGCTTAATTCTTCTAGTAGCTTTAAACGATATGCTACCGGTCCAACTTTTGCTACAATCTCGAAATGTCCTATATATCGTGGACTTAGTTTTCCCCGTTTTCCAAAACGTATCATGCCTTTCCAAGGGGACACTTTAATAACACCATAACGCCTATTTCAAATTCTAAAGGCTTTCGTCTCTTGTCCGCATAACTTTTCTGACGATCACGAGCAGTTTTTAACCTTTCTTTAATCTGGACAATCTTGTCAGTTGTTTCCTGGATTATTTCAGGTCCAGTTATTTGACTATCTCCCACTTCTGCCCAACACAGTGGGGACCTACATTTTCGACCATATAAAGCTTCGAACGGTGCCATCTTAATGCTGGAGTGATAACTATTATTGTAGGAAAACTCAATTAACGGTAAATGAGTATCCCAGCTTCCTCCAAAGTCTAGAACACATGCTCTAAGCATATCTTCTAAGGTTTGTATAGTCCGTTCGCTTTGCCCATCGGTCTGTGGATGATAAGCGGTGCTTAAATCCAAACGTGTGCCTAATGCTTGTTGGAAAGTTTGCCAAAATCTAGACGTGAAACGGCTATCACGATCAGATATAATGGAAATGGGCACTCTGTGTCTTGTCACTATTTCGTCCACATATAATTTGGCCAATCGTTCCATGCTATAACTTTCTTTGATTGGTAGGAAGTGTGCTGATTTCGTCAGACGGTCAACAATTACCCAGATTGCATCGTGTCCACTAGATGTTCTTGGTAATTTGGTGATAAAATCCATTGTGATTCCTTCCCATTTCCATTCAGGAATACTTGGCTGTTGTAGATAGCCTGACGGCTTTTGATATTCAGCCTTAACCTTTGAACATGTCAAACATTTTTCAACATATTGTGCGATGGACTTTTTCATACCAGGCCACCAATAATTACATTTCAAATCCTGATACATTTTTTCATTTCCTGGATGAATGGAATATTTAGACTTATGTGCTTCATCCATCACAAATTCCCTTAGGTTACTAGAGGCAGGTACCCATACTCTACCTTTAAATCTCCAAATGTCATCATCTCCATTATTTAAATGCTTATCCATCCCAATCATATCTTTTTCTGTGTTATCTCCTTTTTCAAATGTTTCTTTTTGAGAAATCCTAATTTGATCCATTAAATTAGGTTTTACAACGATTTGCATTGCTCGTACCCTTAAGGGTTTCTCTCTTTCCTTACGACTTAATGCATCAGCAACGACATTCGCCTTCCCGGGATGATAATGTATTTCACAGTCGTAGTCATTGAGTAATTCAACCCATCTTCGCTGTCTCATATTGAGCATTTTCTGATCAAGTATGTGTTGAAGACTTTTGTGATCAGTGTAGATAATACACTTTGTTCCATACAAATAGTGTCTCCAAATTTTAAGTGCAAACACTACAGCTCCAAGTTCCAAATCATGGGTTGTATAATTTTTCTCATGCACTTTTAGTTGTCGTGATGCATAGGCTATGACTTTATTTCCTTGCATCAACACACATCCCATGCCTTGATGTGAAGCATCACAATATACAATAAAATCATTTGCTCCTTCTGGTAAGGACAAAATTGGAGCGCTACATAACTTATCTTTCAAAATTTCAAAAGCTTCATTTTGCTTTTCTCCCCATTCAAACTTTTTGTTCTTTTGAGTCAGTGAGGTTAAAGGTACAGCTATTCTAGAAAAATCTTGAATGAATCGTCGGTAGTATCCTGCTAAACCCAAGAATTGCCTAATTTCCTTCGGCGATTTAGGAATTTCCCATTTCTTTATCGCTTCAATCTTTGTTGGATCAACTTGGATCCCTTTATCATTCACAACATGACCAAGGAATTGTACTTCTCGTAACCAAAATTCACATTTCGTGAACTTAGCGTACAGTTGCTCATCTCGAAGTAACTGTAATATTAACCTTAGATGTTGTTCATGATCTTCCTTATTCTTGGAATAAATTAGTATATCATCAATGAATACTATAACAAATTTATCCAAGTACGGCTTACAAACTCGATTCATCAAATCCATAAAAACAGCAGGTGCGTTTGTCATCCCAAATGGCATTACTAGGAATTCGTAATGTCCATATCTTGTTCTAAATGCAGTCTTTGGTATATCCTCTTCCTTGACCTTCAATTGATGATATCCCGATCTTAAATCAATCTTAGAAAAGTAACTTGCTCCTTGTAATTGATCAAAGAGATCATCAATTCGTGGCAACGGGTAACGGTTTTTAATCGTCACTTTGTTGAGATCACGATAATCGATGCACATTCTTAGAGTTCCATTTTTCTTCTTCACGAATAACACTGGTGCTCCCCAAGGTGAATAACTCGGACGAATAAATCCCTTGTCCATGAGTTCTTGCAACTGTTTCATCAACTCTTGCATTTCAGTAGGTGCCAATCGATAAGGAGATTTGGCTACAGGTGCTGCTCCTGGAATCAAATCAATTCTGAAATCGACTTGCCTTGTTGGAGGTAGTCCTGGTAGTTCTTCAGGAAACACATCAACGTATTCCGCCACAACGGGTACATATTCTATTCTCTTTTCCGTTTCGGTTTTCATTACGTATGCAAGATAAGTGACACATCCTTTCCTTTGGCATTTGTTGGCTTTCATACATGATATGATATTCAAATCTTTCCTCGAATTCTCTCCATGTATGACGATGGTCCTTCCTTCACTTAAAGGAATTTTCACGAGTTTCTTTCCACACACAATTTCGGCTCCATTTTTGGACAGCCAATCCATCCCTATCACTACATCAAAGCTCCCTAGCTCTATAGGCAATAGATCGATTGAAAATTCATAATCGTCAAGACTTAAGGCACAATTCCTAATTACTTCATTTGCTTTAATAACCTTTCCATCAGCCAGTTCTATTGTATAAGCATTTGGTAATTGATTTGCTTCTAAGTTAACCTTAGGTCTAAAAGCAGTTGATACAAAACTACGAGTTGCTCCAGTATCAAATAATGTACTAGCATAATTATTTTCCACCAAAAACGTACCTGTCACAACTTCTGGATCATCATGAGCTCCTTCAGCGTTTAACACAAATGCTCTCGCCTTCGCTTCACCTCCCTTTTTGTTTTGATCATTCTTTCGTTGGTTAGTTGATTTCGGACAGTTGGGCCTCAGATGACCAGTTTCTCCACATTCAAAACATTTTGTTGGCATTGTCACATTACAATCTCGAGCCAGGTGTCCGATTCTCTTGCATTTGTTGCACTCAATTACAGTACATTTCCCGTAATGATGTCGCTTACATTGATTACACCATGGTGCTTTTCCTTTGTAGTTACCAGTGTTGCTTAATTGTTTGTCTCCTACTTTCTTTGTATTTCCATCAAATCGTTTCACATTCTTTTCGTCAGTCTTTCCAGTTGGATGATAACTATTCCATTTACGTTTCCCACCTACACTTGAACTTCCTTGTTGCTCAGCCACTCGTCTTGCCTCATCAGTTAAAATTCCTGAAAGTTCAATTGCTGATTGGAAGGTTGCAGGTCTTGCAGATATCACCATACCACGTATTTGTGGTATTAAACCCCATATGTATCTTCCAATTAGCTTTGACTCTGGAGTGACCAAGTGAGGAACTAATCGACCTAATTCAATGTACTTGTTGGTGTATGCCAGGTGCTCGAAACCAACCATCTCAAGAGTTGAAAATTCCACTTCCATACGTTCAACTTCATTAATCGGACAATACTTTTCCATTATTAGACTCTTGAATTCCTCCCATGTCATCCTATTCGTTGCATCTCTTCCTTTCGTTTCTAGCACCATTTTCCACCAGAATAAAGCTTCATCTTTCAATGAGTGTGACGCAAATCTTACTTTGTTTTCATCCTTGCAATCACTGATATCCAACACAGCTTCCATTTCTTCTAGCCATTTTATAGCTCCTGAAGCTCCTTCATTTCCTGTGAAGTTAGCTGGATCACAGGATTTGAACATCTTGTAGTTACACTCCATTCTTTTATCAATCGTTTCTTCCTCATTTTGTGGCTTTTTCCCATCGTTCGTCTCAGCTACTTTGTATTTCGCCATTGCCGCCGCAACTCGTTCTTCAATTATCTTCTCTAGTTTTTCATCATGTGGTTCATGAGTGTGGGTTTCAGAGTTCTCGTCATGCACTGTGTGAACAGATCCTTCAGCAATTGGTTTAATTATCACAGGTGCTGAATCCGTTGCTTTCTTGGTTTGTTGTTTCTTAGGCGCCATCGATCTATATTTATACCAACTATTGGTAAGTTAGCACAACCATTTGCATCCATATGAAACATTTATATTTATGTTACAATAGTAGTTATTAGCAAAGTAATATATCATAATGCTCTAATCTCCCTAGATCAAAGTCAAAGTACTTATGTCTTTCGGTTAAAGCCTAGAAAGTTCGAATACTTATTCTAAACTCCCTAATCGCTAAAACCTTTGGCTCTGATACCAATCTGTCGCACCCCCGCCGGTAGGGGCAAGACGAAAGATTGGTAAACACTTAATTAAGTAGGATTAAGATAACTTCATCATCAACTAGTACAAAATAGTCTTAACAATTTCTTAAAACCAAAAGTGGGCATGAACAACCCAATAGCATAATGTTTGTAATCATAATAAAAAAGATGAAGTTTAAATCTAGTTCCTAGGCAGCGGAAATAATGTGGTAAGTCTCTAAGATAAACTCCAATGTATTAGGCACCAAAAGCTTCCCGTCTACCTCTCCTTCTTAGTTAACGTCCTGAAATACATGCTTAAAAGAGTTTGGGTCAGCATAAAGCTGGTGAGCTCGAGCAGTTAAAAACATTTAATAAGTAAACAGTTTGTATTCTTTGTAATAAACAAAGATAACAATAGTTTGTTCGTTTGTTCGTGTACAATGTTCAAGTCGCACAGCCAATCCTGCACCACCCATATGGTCTCGCAACAAGACCATATGCCGGCGTTCCGTCCCTGCGTAGTTCATTTCCCATTAATGAACTAATAAAAATAGTTAGTAATTATGCCACACGATTTACAAATCTCAGTGGGGAGACCACTGTGTGTGAGGGTTTCTCAGATAGCGCAACCCATAATACTAATGGCCCCAACTAGGGTTAATGGTGTGCTCTAAAGAAGGGACAACAATATGGGAAGTAACAAGTCTCAAACATTAGTACACATAAAAAGTTTTAGTAGCATGTATTCCATCCCAAAACATAGTAAAGAAGGGAAATGTTTGCACAAAAACTCACCGAGGTTAAGGTTTGCAAACAATGTTGTGAGTTGAGTGTTCCACGTGGTTGCCTTTACAAGATAGGTGTATACCTATGTTTAAACGTGTTGCTAAGATTAGACTTAGTTGCTAGTATCATTGTGCTCTATGCATAGTGTCATACTTTACTTAGTCCCAGTTTAGATGTTTTGTAAGTTATAACATTTACGTAACATCTTGTATGTATGTAATTAGATTTTAAACATGATTATTGTATACAAATACTAATAATTAAATAAACTAGATAGGTTAACAATCGGACTTTAAGTTATTTTTTACATGTAAAGTTACCATTGGGCCTATTGGGCCCGTCAAGACTTTTAAAGCCCAACAATACGTTTATAAATGATAATTTGTCCAAATAAGTATATACTTATTTGGACAAATTATCATTTATAAACGTATTGTTGGGCTTTAAAAGTCTTGACGGGCCCAATAGGCCTAATGGTAACTTTACATGTAAAAATAACTTAAAGCCCGATTGTTAACCTATCTAGTTTATTTAATTTGTATACAATAACCATGTTAAAAATTCTAATTACATACATACAAGATGTAACGTAAATGTTATAACTTACAAAACATCTAAACTGGGCCTGAGTAAAGTATGACACTATGCATAGAGCACAATGATACTAGCAACTAAGTCTAATCTTAGCAACACGTTTAAACATAGGTATACACCTATCTTGTAAAGGCAACCACGTGGAATATTCAACTCACTACTCGGTTTGCAAACCTTAACCTCTGTGAGTTTTCGTGCGAACCTTTCCCTTCTTTACTATGTTTTGGGATGAAATACATGCTACTAAACTTTTTATGTGTACTAATGTTTGAGACTTGTTACTTCCCATATTGTGTCCCTTCTTTAGAGCACACCATTAACCCTAGTTGGGGCCATTAGTATTATGGGTAGCGCTACCTGAGAAACCCTCACACACAGTGGTCTCCCCACTGAGATTGGCAAATCGTTGTGGCATAATTACTAACTATTTTATTTAGTTCATTAATGGGAAATGAACTACGCAGGGACGGAACGCCGGCATATGGTCTTGTTGCGAGATCATATGGGTGGTGCAGGATTGGCTGTGCGACTTGAACATTGTACACGAACGAACAAACTATTGTTATCTTTGTTTATTACAAAGAATACAAACTGTTTACTTATTAAATGTTTTTAACTGCTCGAGCTCACCAGCTTTATGCTGACCCAAACTCTTTTAAGCATGTATTTCAGGACGTTAAACTAAGAAGGAGAGGTAGACGGGAAGCTTTTGGTGCCTAAAACTTTGGAGTCTATCTTAGAGACTTGCTTTGTTATTTCCGCTGCCTAGGAACTAGATTTAAACTTCATCTGTTTTATTATTACAGACATTATGCTATTGGGTTGTTCATGCCCACTTTTGGTTTTAAGACAATTGTTAAGACTATTTTGTACTAGTTGATGATGAAGTTATCTTAGTCCTACTTATTTAAGTGTTTTACCAATCTTTCGTCTTGCCCCTACCGGCGGGGTGCGACAAGGAGTATAAACAAGTATATATAAAGCATACAATAAGTAAAAGCATTCACGTAAAACAATTTAAATGAAAGGTTTACGCATGCTTCTCAGCCCCGCGTTTGAAAACAAAAATGTTTAGAAAAGGGGCAATGAACTCACCTGTGTTGCTCTGTATTGAATTATCACAAAATGCGCGCTCGTTGTTTGTGGAATATGTTTCTTCAGTACCTGAGTTGTTTTAAGAGGATTTGCATACGATAAGTATTTATAATAGACACATCTAGGATTTGCATATGATAAGTATTTATAATAGACACATCTAGGGTTTGGTCTCGGTGTGCAACTAAGTGTCCTATGTCCTAATGTGTTTCTAAGATTCCCTCTAACTAGTCTAACTTGTTACCCATTAGTAACCCTAATCCCACCAATAATCATTATAAGTCTTCAATTAGAACTTTTTTAAATTAATACACTATAAGTAACACAGTTAGTTAAAATCATTTATTTTAATTTTTAATTTTTTTTATAAAACTTACAATTTAATTTCTTTTATTATATCAAACATAGATAATTTAAATGAGAAGTATAATTAACATGATAGGCTTAGGTTAACCCCATTAGATTAACCTTTGGCCCAATTCCTAGATCTTGATTGCCCCGTGGCTCTTTGATCGATTCTGCGTATAACCAACTCTAGATAGTTCAACTGAACTCCCTAAGGTAGTTATACGTTTTTTTGAAGTGTCTAGGTATTAGGTGTTAATAGTTAATTCGACACCATAACCTTGGACCTTGATCTTGGATTAGCAATGGATTCCCAAGAGTGTTCAACTCTATTGATATCAACACACGCGTTTAGATTATGATGTGATTTATGAAAACCCTTGTTAGTGAAAACCCTAATCTAGGGTTTCCTTAAATAATTCCTTGCATATTAGACTAAATCCACATGAAATAACCCATGATTGAACTCCCATAATCCTTAGGATAACATTAGTGTTAACTATAATAGATTTCTCATGCACACACACGCAAGTCCCATACGTGAACTATGTATCCACTCATGTACGAGATAGCATACACCGGCTCAAGTCCATAATCCACCCAATCCCCTTATTTGTAAGAGTCTTGGCCGAATCATGTCCTTGGCTGACTTGCTTTTGGCGACCGAAGGAGCATCTGAGCCGAAGGAGGTTAGCTCGAATGTGTGGGATGACTGGCCGATTGTATAGGGCATGGCCGAAGGAAGGCCTGCTGTTGAAGACCCGACCGAAGGAGAGTGCTGGGCCGATAGAATGGCCATGGGCCGAAAGAGATGGGCCGACTGAAGAAGGTGCTGGCCGATCGAATAGCTGCTTCGGTGTTTGTCTATTCAGGCGAATCAAGTGGTGCTTCGGCCTAGGGCCTTTTGGCCAGAGGATAAAGGCCATTCGGCCAAATGATGAGGGCTATTCGGCCGCTCGAGGCTCAGCTAGAGCAACCCTTGTTCTTCGAGTTCTTGGCTACCATGAGGTGTGCAACAAGTTCCTCACTTATTCTAAGTGTGTCCCATGGTGATTCGCTAAGGTTTTGAAGGGTAAATGCCGGTTTCTAAGTGGGGTTCGAACTAGGGTTTTCAAAACCCTAAAACTGAACAAAGAATCGATTTTTACCTCATATTTGTTGGATCCTAGCCCAGATCCTTTGTACTTTCGTGATCTACAAATGATAGTGGTTGTTTTGACACCAAAAACACTCAATTTCGTTAAGATTTGAGAGAGTTATGGCTATGGTTTCTAGAGAGAGAAATTAGAGAGAGATGGACGAAAATGGTGATGAGGGCTGGTAGGTGGTGGTTGTTGTGGCTTTGAATGCCACATTAAATGGGTTAGAAATACCTGGGTTCGTTCGGATTCGTTCAGTTTTGCTCGGTTTCGCGTAAAACGTCGTTTTCATTCTATTTTCGTAATGAAACGTCTCGGTTACAAAACAAGAATTTGGAAAATTATTTTAGGTGGTAATTCCTAGTAAATTAACTAAATATCTTCCATTTATTTAAATTTTCTGAAAATATTTAATTTACTGTTTAAAATCGAATCGTCACCCGTACGAACACGACGATAACTATACTTTTCAATATGGTTTTCTAATTATCGGATATCATTCAGAACGTTAAAATTTCAGATGTATTCCTACAGATCGTCACCTATACGAATAATCTGTTGGTTTAGCATTCACGTAACGACATCCGTTGTTGTTTTGTTCTGTAAAGCCTCATATACGTTTATACATAATAAAATCCTAACAAATAATCACATGATGGTTCTATATCGCCAAATAATTATCTGACTGATGAACCATGTTTCTGAGCTTTGTTTCTCTGAAATGATTCTGAATTTGTTCTTTGATAACATGAAATGATAATGATACATGATATGAATATGTCAAGCAATGAAATATGTATAGTTTGTACCTGATTACTGTTCATGTTACTGTTGAGATCACTATTCCGGTATTGGTTCCGGCACTGATGTTACAATAAGCCGATTGGATTAAAATGGGTCTACAAGCTAAAAAAAGACGCCAAAGGGAAAACTCTGAAGTATAAAGCGAGACTCGTCGCCAAAGGCTATGTGCAGCAACACGGAATAGATTTTGACGAAGTGTTTACCCCGGTGGAAAGAATGGAGACGATTCGAATAATTTTGGCAATGGCAGCAAGCAATAGATGGAAGATACACCACCTTGACGAAAAATCGGCCTTTCTAAATGGGGTGTTGAAAGAAGAGGTGTATGTGACCCAACCTGATGGTTTTGTCAAGAAAGGAGATGAAAACAAAGTGTATCGATTGACCAAAGCTCTGTATGGCCTACGGCAAGCTCCTAGGGCTTATAACCACAAGCTGGATACAACTCTAAAAGGCCTTGGGTACAACAGATGCAGTCAAGAACAGGCGGTATACGTAAAGAATAAGGCAAGGACACCACAATAATAGGTGTATACGTGGATGATTTGTTAGTAACTGGTTCATGTTCAAAGGCAGTGAATGTGTTCAAAGAGAAAATGAAGAATCAATTCGATATGACAGATCTAGGTACGCTGAATTACTATCTGGGTATCGAAGTCAAACAATCCAAAGATGGGATAACATTGAAGCAAGAAGGCTATGTAAAGAAGATAGTGAAAGAAGCTGGAATGCTCGAATGTAACCTGTGCAAATGTCCAATGAAACCAGGGACCAGATTGACAAAAGATGAGGCAAGGGTTGCGGTTAATGAAACTGGATACAGGAGACTGGTCGGATGTTTACGATACTTGGTACATACTAGACCGGATTTGAGCTACTTAGTGGGAATGGTGAGTCGATACATGCAGAACCCAAAAGAAAGTCATATGGCAGCTGTAAAGCAAATCTTGCGGTACATAACTGGAACACTGAGCTTCGGGTTATGGTATAAAGTTGGAGAAGATGGAGTACTCATGGGGTACAGTAATAGTAGCCATAACGTGGACAAAGATGATGGACGAAGTACCACGGGACATGTGTTTTATTATGGAAGTGCCCCTATGACATGGAGTTCGCAAAAACAACAAATCATGGCCTTATCATCGTGCGAAGCTGAGTTTATGGCGGCCACGGCTGCTGCTTGCCAAGCTTTGTGGCTTCGGGGTTTACTTGGGGAGCTCACAGGAAAGAAAATGGAGAAGGTGATGATACGGTTGGATAACTAGTCGGCTATGGCATTAACAAAGAATCCAGTGTTCCATGGTCCAAGCAAGCACATCGACACAAGGTATCATTTCATTCGTGAATGTATTGAGAAAGGTCAAGTATCAATGAAGTATGTTCGTGGGGAGTTACAAAAGGCTGATGTATTGACGAAGGCTCTTGCTCGGGTTAAGTTCATGGAGATGAGGATGCTGTTGGGTATGGAAGATATTGATAATCCCATTCGGAAATTAGAGGGGTGATTGTTGGATAATTACCGAATCATTCGTAAATACAAGTCGGTATTTTTGGATTATAATGAATTATATTTGACTTTTAAATTTTAATTTAGATAAGTCTTGTTCTAGATTAAAAGATAGAGTCGAGTATATAGGCTAATAAGTTTCTTGTTTATCAAGTAAAGATTGCCTATAAATGCATCTACCGGATTGTGGTACGAGCATGGTTTTGAGAATCTGTTTTTGAGTTATTTTTCAGATTAATTGAAAGAGTTATTTTCAATTACAAAGTGTGTTTAAACCTTGAACATTTTTGTTATTCCATCACTCCCAACACATATTAACAATAACCCCGGCCTAAAAACATTTTGTATGTATATGATCATAAAAAATATACTTTTGACTTTTCTGAACATGTAGATTTTTTAAGTTACAATTTGCAAAACCGATACTTGTGAAAAATGGAAATGTATAAAAAGGCATACAATGACTATTGATGCATGGATATCAATCATAACCAATTTCATATATATCATGTATTAGGGGATTGGTTAAGAAGTACATTATTAAGGGTTTGATCATACATTTCAAAATTTTAAACAACGTATGAACTGTAAAAATGTAAGAAAATTATTTAGTAGAAACTCACATATCAATTTTTATTTCTCAAACCCCGATCATCCACACAATTAATAACCTTGGTATCTAACGGCCTTAAAACATTACACTTACTATGCATAAACTTTAGTTTGGTAAAATTAAAGCACAACATACAAATCATCTTGATAAATGATTGAATAAATATCTCTTGTGTAATTTATAACCATAGTAATTAGATACAAACGATGAACACATCAACATAGTAATCATAAATCAAACGATCTAATAGGAACCCAAAAATGTAAAAATAGAGAGATCGAAGAGAAACATGAAGAAAATAGAATAGATAAACACAAACAAAAAGTGGTAATCTGACCTTGAGCAACCATTTTGATCGAATTAGGGTTCTAAAGTAATAAACCCTAATATCTCAAATCAATTTAATTGTGGAGATGGTGAGCAATTTCTGCATTTAAATAATGCTTTATTCATAAAAGTCAACATTCAATAATCACTTAAATATCGAAATCAAAATATTCCTGTAAAAGATTTGAATTTAATGCTAGAATCATTCACAAAATCGTTGGCCATAAATCACGGCCAAAGAAGGAATCGTGGATTGATTTAGAAAAATAGTGATTTGGGCGGGAGTTGAAATGATTTTTAGAGATAAAGTCAGTGAAGGCCACGTGTAACAACAGCTATTCTTTTATTAGAATAGGATTTTGCAATTAAAGGAATTTGAACTTACGTCGTCACCCTCACTCAAATGGATATTTTTAAGCTAATAAAGAAGAAATTCAAAAAAAGAATGGAAGATCTGTTATTTGCATGGAGCTATCCAAGACGAGGAAGTATTTCACTGGGGAAGGAATTAGGTGTTATGTTGTGTTAGAGGTGGTTTTTAGTGTGGCTAGGGTTATCAATCATGTCAGGTTGAGATTAACGGATTAACAAATTACGAGTTGGTGGGTCGAATTTTACAACCCGAACTGGATCCTGTCATGACTGGTTTTGACTGGTCGCATGTGTTTTCTTTATAAAAAAGGAACGCATGTTATCATATATTAAATTATGTTGTGATAAAAATATAATAACAACTAGGGTGTTAAAGTTAACTTATAACTAAGTGGATTAGGTTGGTTAAATTACTTAATTAAAAAGGTTGAGGGGCTAGTTAAGTTCCCAAACTTGATTTTATGAATATATAAGGAGGAATGGAGTTTCCAGAACTTCATTTGGGAGGTGCGGTATTCGACTAGGCCAAAGAAGAATCGAGAAGAACGAGAACCCCTGTCCAATTCGTGGGGATTTTTGCTACTAAATCCGAAATTGAGGATTGAATCACTTGATTTGGTAAATATCTAATTAATAAGTGTTTCTTCTAAGCTCTTGATCTACCTCACAAGTTCATGAATGAAATTAGTTGGTTTCTTACTCAAAAACTAAAATTGAATGATTATAGATGTTAGTAACCATGAAATTGTGCTTATGGTGTGATTAGATAATCAAATTACCGATTATTATGAACCTTGTGTTGAAACTCTTGGGTATGGGATATGGGTAACTTATTAAGTTACGTAAAATCCATACAAGAATGTTTGAAAACTAGTGAATATGGTTTATGTAGTTGATCTGTATGAAATTGTGCATAACTTGACTAAACCTTTGTAAAGTTCATATGTTTTGATGATTTAAGAATCACAATTGGGATTAATTAAAGTCTAAACATTAAAAAGTATTAGTTGATTTGGTTATGCACATAAAGTGTTTATATAAATGCTTAAATGAAAAGTTAAATCAAGTGCGGATTGGATCTAAAAATGTTTACTGCACTGTTTTTGAAAAATCATATAAAATCATAAAAAAATCTAGAGAAAGCATACTTTATATGGATGTAATGCTCTTCAAGTCTACTACGTTTATACTGGAACATTAGAAGCTGATTCGGACTGTAATTAAGTCAAAATAGTCGATTTTTGTATTAAGATCGAAAGTTCAGCATGTTTATTAAAAATATTTTAGTTGTTTTATTGATTTAGGGAAATCATATAAAATCAACCGTACCTCCAGTTGAGGTGTAGTATATATGGTTAGAAAGGTATTTGAGTCAACTACATTTTATATTAACATGTGGAACCAATTTGTCACACCCAGGCCGACAGTGGAATACGTCGTGATGCGAGTTTGATTGTCCAAAAGCTCATTGTGCTATGTTAAGATTTCAATATTTAAAACATCCTTATTAAATTATTCAAACAAAACATTCGATAACGTACAAGAGTTCAAAACAAATTACAAAAGAAATACTAAACAATGTTTTCATTAACTGGGTCCTCTAAACCTAAGATTTGTCTTCGTCATAGTCTTCACCTTAACATGTTACATATTTACATAAAAGGTCGTCTATTTGCATAGTTGTTGAGCAATTCAAAAACAGTTTAATATAATACGTATAAAAATATGAAAAACTAATAAACTAAATAGAACTAGATCTAAAGGCATATGTAATTTCATGTATCAAGTATAAGCACAAACCAAGACTCCAACCAAATGATGTTACAAAGCTTAAATGTAGACTTGCTAGGTCTTTGGCTTAAGTACTATAAATCATATGTTTATGTTTGTGTACATTTCACCTTTTTCTACACAATACAAAAGCCATTACGAAGAATGTAACCACATTCTTAGGCTACTATGCACATGTATATGTTTGATGTATGAAACGACTTCTATCTTAAATCCCAAATAGCAATTAAACACATAGTTTCACATAACACTTAAATCAAGTCCAATTGGTCTGTAAGTTTGCATCATGTATATGTTTTGGCTCTATGAATAAACATACTTTTGTAGATTGACATATGTTGTAGGACCTCGTAGGAGCTCGGAAACAATCCGGTTCCAAGGAAAATCTGCTTGACAGCCTCTGGAATAGTGCGGAATCCTATTCCAGAGTTTTCCAATTGAAATCAACAGCAACCGTGGTGAATCGAGTGAGAAGAATCAACGTGCGAGTGAGAATCGATCACCACGGGTTGAGAATCGAAGTTGGATAGCAAGAATCGCTCAAAACTTCAAAGGTTTGACACTGGAGTGCACTGGGAAGAATGAGGGCTTGGAAAAGTTTTGTTTGAAATGATTTGAACTTGTATTTATTGGCTGTAGTCATTCGGCCGAATGAGTGGCTGAAGCAGCTCATTCGGCGAATGACTATGTCGAATGGACAAGTCAGTCGAATGAGTCATTCGGCGAATGGCTCATTCGCTAAATATAGTCATTCTCTATTCTCATTCGGCGAAAGACTTCATTAGTTAGAGTCATTCGCCCGAATGAGTAACACTCATACTCAAACATTAATTAACCAAATCAAACACAAATATAATCAAACTTAAACATTAATAACAATGACAATATATAAAGACAACTTCCATTAATATAACTTTAATCTTTACATGATGATTAAAACAAAAGTGAACTAGGGACATTAAGTGCATCAACAAACTCCCCCTTGGACCTAGTTCAGCTCTTGGAAGTGTCTTTCTTGAAATACTTTTCAGAAATGGCTTTCCAGTTAGCTCCAGCATGAACCTTTAAGCATATGCAGATTCTGATCACTCTCATGAATTGAAGTGCCTGTTCTATGTCATGTACATCAAAGAAAATCTGATGACGATAAAGTGCTAGGACATCTTTGTGGGACAAGTTAGTGAACCACATCGGTTCAAAAATCCTTACTGCCTCCCACTTCTTATCCTTGCACAAAACAATCACTGCCTCTCCAGTCCGTCCATCATAATACCACCATCGGAAGCCTTCCAAAATGTCTTGACGCATCTTTCGTAAAGGAATCTTCTTCAAGACTTTAGGAGGAAGCCACTTCAGGATAACTTTATGCTTCCGGGTGTCTCCATCAATCTATGGCAAATAATACCATTCAGGCTGTTGGGGCTGAAAGTTCACCCATCTCTTTCTGTATTCGTACTGGATTTGACGAGAGAACCAGGCAGACATTCCTGAATCTTCACTATACAACATCTTCAGACGTGCTAATTGATTGAATTCAAAGATTGGCAACGTCTTAAAATCGTGAGGATGTTTGAAGTAATCAATTCCTCTCTCTCTCTTCACCGCATATCACCCTAGATCATGAAAATATGCCTAACTCAAGATTTGACCTCTAGCCTTGTAGCCTTTGGTCCTGTAGACTTTCTTGTGTGTGGCTGGCATCTTCATCGTGCTTTCCCTCTTCAGGGCCTCCCAGTAGGCCATCCATTCCTCTTTTCTTCTTTTCTGATCATCAGCTTCGGCTTTGCTAACCTCAACTTGTTCTTCTAAGTATCGAATCAGCAGATCTTCAGTTGCTTGATCAAACTGATAAGTAAATGTTGGTAGCTCTTCCTCAGCTGATGTGTACTTGGGATATTCTTCATCTGTAATGTTTTCAAGAATAACCTCATCTATATCATCAAAGGCCTCTGGGGTTGGCTCATCAGTAACGGGAACAGAGGTATCTTCAGTGATAACCTCATCAGGATTTAACCTGAATAACTCAGCAATTTGCTCCTTTGTTAAACAATGAATAATCTCTCCCTCCTCCTTGTCGTAGCTAACTGAGTGTTGTATAATGCCTTGAGCGTCAAGAATCATAGTGAGAGTCTCGTCAAGTTGACGTCTCATAGTCTACTTTTTCCTCCTCAGACTCTTCTTCTTCTTCACCTTCTTCTGTTTCTTCCTTGTCTGATTCATCGGAATGAGCAACAGTGCCTTCTATCCTGGGAGTGCTGTCCTTGAGACTATCAAGTTGAACAGCTAATCTGGCATTTTCAGTCTCAAGGGACAGGATTCGATCACTGAAATCAGTGACAGTTAATGCCAACTAATGATGCTCATCAATATATTTTAGCAACTGCTCCTCTTGCTGAGCAGAACGTGCCCGTAGATCAGCTCTCTGATCGGCAGCTTGAAGAAGCAAGGTATCCTGCTCCTCCACTCGTTGTGTAAGCTGAGCAATGATCAATTCCTGCTCCTTGTTCTTCTTTTCCTGTTCAAGGCTCCTCTCCATCAATCTAAGTACCATACTGTTCAGTATGCTTAGCTGATCAACAACTGTAACAGTAGGTATGAAAGTGTTAGTCCGTGAGATGGAGGGACCAGCAGAGGCAGCAGTAAAAATAGGAGCCTGGGTCATAGAGGTGGTCAGAGGGGCAGTGGTAGCATGAACATGAATGGCCCTTGACCTTGTCAGTGAAGAAACTGCAGTTGATGCCACGGATATAACAGTAGATGTGGCAGCAACTGACAGTTTTGACCTCCTCTGAAATGAGAATCTTGATCTCTTCCTCCTTCCAGCAAGAGATGAAGTAGATTGAGTAGCAGCAACAGAAATAGCTGCAGTGACAGAAGCAGAGGACCGAGGAGGTGGAGAAATGTCAAACTCTGGAATAAATGAAGGATCAGTGATCTCCTCCATCTCTGCTTAACTCATCTTTCTCTTTCTTTTTATCAGCCTGCCACTAACCCAGACACTCTCAAACTCCTCATCTGGTGTATCTTCTGAATCAGAACTACCAGCCTCATCAGCACCAGCTTCACCTTCATCTTCACTTGAGTCCTCTGATTCATCTTCATCTGCTGCAGATGTAGTGACTGTAGTATCAAGAGGAGTAGTCACTGTGGAGGTAGTAATGGTCATGAAATCCAGCTCCATCAGTGAGTCAATGTCAACATCTTCATCAGCAGCCAAGGAGATGCTAACTCCAGCATCTGTACCAACATCAGCACTAACACCAACAGTGCTCACCATAACTGAACTAACACCAGCATCACCAATACCACTTCCACCTTCACCTGCACCACCTCCACCTTCACCACCATGATCATCACCACTATCATCTGGCACAACAATATCTTCTTCATCCGAATCAGAATCATCATGTCTCCATCTTCGACCAACAGGAGCTATGTAATCTGGCCTAGAAAGATGACCAAATAAAGATCGAGTTGCCGGCTTCCTTTCCTTGCCTCTGTATGACATCACTCTGTTTAGAGTAATGTCATTCATGTGCTCCAACCTGAGGATGTCTGCATTAATCTTTGGCAAATTCGGCAACTGTGCATCAATCAACTGCTGCAAGAAACGAGGATACATCAAGAACTTCTTATCCCCTTTCAGAGTCACATTCTCCTTCATATGTGAGAAGACCATTTCTGAGAAGTTGAATGGCAGGTTCAGCACTAGTGCAACAAAGGCACACTGAATGGTCTCTCTCATGTCATCGAATCCTCCTCTCCTTGACCCAAGGCAATGTATAAGTACATGTGCTAAGTACTTAAACTGAGGAGACATGTATGCTTTGTTCAAGATCCCAGCTCCAAGATCTCCCTCATATTTGCACCTCATAAAGCAGCCTCGAACCAAGTAACGATCCAGAAGATACGGCTGATCAGGAGCATCTTGAAAACCACAAACTCTTCAGATGTGTTCAGCAGAAATGACCACGTCCTGTCCTAGAACTTTGCCTCGAATGACTGTAGGCTTAGCTTCACAGTCAATATCAGCAGATGCCCAAAAATCTTGCTGATGTGAAATATATGGCACATGCAAAGTAGAGATGGCCGTAAAGATCCTCGAACGCCTGAGAAATGTGACAATCTCAGTATAATGTTTGGCGTTCGGAGTGGTGAGATCCAAATGTGCGCAAATGTTGTTCTTTGTTACTGATTTTTATCCAGCCATACTGAAAATCAGAGAAATATACATGTCAGAACAGTTCAGTTTCTCAATAGAATCAAATCAGAACAGTTAACAGATAGATCAATTTGGCCGAATGTAATTGATTTGGCCGAATGACCATAGGTCGAATGAGCTATTGACCGAATGAGTCATTCTGTCGAATGAGTCATCCTGTCTAATGAGCTTCATTCACCGAATGAGCTATGCTTCGAATGAAGGCATTCGCCGAATGAGTTTCATTCGCCGAATGATCTTCATTCGCCGAATGATCTTCATTCGCCGAATGATCTTCATTCGCCGAATGATCTTCATTCGCCGAATGATCTTCATTCGCCGAATGAGTCATTCGCCGAATGGCGTCATTCGGCTGTCTTTTGAAATTCACACTTCAGTTTTCAAAAACTCAAATCAGTCCATAAAAATTATATATCCATGTTCAGAATCGACCGACTAACAACTTTAAAACATGTCTCATGTGATTTCAAGTCCAATTTGACCATCTATTGTACATGCGATTTCAAAAACCCTAGAAATCCAAAGTATGAACTGTTTTTAGAGATTTATCGGTCAAAAGTCGATGATAATTGATCCAAGTATACCTGAGATGATCAGAAACAGGATTATCAGTGGCTGAGTCAGTAACAACGACGAAAAATAAGTGAGTTGATGAGAGAGAGTGATTCGGGCGAATGTCGCACACACAATATCGGCCGAATGAAAAAATGGAGAATGAGGGTAGTTCGGCCGATTGAATGCTTATATAGGGTTACTCATTCGCTGAACGAGACCTGCGAATGAGCTGTTTCGCCCTAAAGTCATTCGCCGAATGAGGCTTATTCTGTCATGAGTCATTCGCCAAATGAAAATGACGAATAAGTCATTCGACACAAGTCATTCGCCGAATGTGAATGGAGAAAGAGTCACTTGATCAAAGGTCATTCGCCAAATGACTCTTTCTCCAAATAAGGTCATTCGGACGAATGAGCCATTCTCCATGCAAAACACAACAATTTCAAGATTTGACAATTTCAATTATAAAACCCAATGCCCTTTATGACGATTAGTCTGGTTGGTTCAGGATTCAGATGAGACAGACATCTGATCCTACAAATGATCATCTAAACTGAAGTTGAACATGTAAAATCTTTTTGTAATTTTCTAAAACAAAATACGACTGTACAATTAGCAACTAAATATAAAGAAACACCTGTTTTTGTGAGAAGTCTACTGAGAAACTAACTCATACACCTAATCACATCAAATTAGCTTCACTGAATGTTCCACTTCAAACACACTTGTCCTATAATCATGATTACTGGTATATTTGTCCAATCTTAAGCCTGACTTTACATAACTTCTAAACAAGATTTATGATCACTTATTTTTCTAATTGTGTTACCCATTTCATTTAACCATTTAAAGATCAAAATCAGTTTATAACTCATTTCAGCTTATCTTAATACCAGTCATCATAAATTCTATAAGATTCCATTTTTTATTATCTTTTTGTATTTTTCTTGTTCTATCCAAATGGACAGCTTCAGCTAGGTTCGTCCCAGCAATGTGGCACGTGTATGGAATCGAAATTATTTTGTTTAAGTATTTCTCAAGCTTAATACCAGCTTGCTTTAATTTTTCTTCAAGCTTAATACCAGCTTGTTTTTGTTTCTCTTCAAGCTTAATACCAGCTTGTTCATCTTTTTCTTCAAGCTTAATACCAGCTTGTTTATGTTTGAAACCTCATTTGATTCCATGATGACTGGTGTATGCTTGATTTAAGTCAAAAACTATTTCTCACTTAACTGGTTTTCTAAAACATATCCCACCAATCAAACTTTCAAAGTCATCACAAATTGTCTATTCATTTTGTAAAATAGGCCTATCAGTACATCACATTATAATTCTCATGTGTTTTCAACTTTCACATTTACTTTGGCTTCTATGACATGAAAGATTAATGAATTACTTTCTTAAAGAAGACTTTCTCATTTTTCATAATTTTTTAATGTTTTTGGTTTTTCAAATTTTTAATGTTTTTGGTTTTTCAAATTTTTAATGTTTTTGGTTTTTCAAATTGCATACTTTTTCTCCCCCTAAAAACCTAAAACAGAAAATCTTTTTGTGTTTTTGATGAAGAAAAGAAACTAAAAAAAACTTAAATGAAAGAAATAGACAAAACAAAAACTACCTAAGCAAGGCGATGATCATTTGTTAGATTCAGATGAAGGTAGGACTTCATCCTTTTGTAAAACACCATTAGCCGATAACAGATATAAAAATCTGGGTTTATCAAAAGCTTTTGTGAAAAGATCGGCTTTCTGGTGATCAGTGTGAATTTTAACAACATCGATTAATTTCTTTTCAAAACAATCACGTATGAACTGATATTTAATGTCGATGTGTTTTGTTTTCGAGTGCTGAACAGGATTTTTAGTGACATCTATGGCGGTAGTGTTATCAACATATATAGGAGTGTTAGAAAAGTGTAACCCATAGTCCCTGAGTTGCTGTTGGATCCAGATAATCTGAGAACAACAACTAGCAGCAGCAATGTATTCAGCTTCATAGGTTGAAGTAGACACCAACGTCTGCTTCTTGCACTGCCAGGTAACTAATCGGGTTCCAAAGAACTGACATCCCGTAGATGTTGACTTGAAATCTCTCTTACAGCCACCATAATCTGAGTCACTGTATGCAGTAAGTTCAAAATTATCATCATTAGGGTACCATAAACCAAGATCCGGTGTACCCTTCAGATAAAGCATAATCCGTTTCACAGCAATCAGATGAGACACTCTTGGTTTTGATTGATAGCGTGCACACAAGCATGTGGCGAACATGATGTCTGGCCGAGAAGCAGTAAGATACATAAGAGACCCAATCATTCCTCGGTACAAAGTAGCATCAATTAACTCCCCCTTTTCATCTGGTGTAACCCCGTGATTGACAGCCAGTGGGGTACCAGCAGGCTTTGCATCAGACATACTGAACCGGCTCAGTATGTCCCAAACGTATTTGGTTTGATGAATGAAGATTCCTGCCTCAGACTGATCCACTTGTAATCCCAGAAAAAATTTCATCTCTCCCATTGAGCTCATCTCGAACTTCTCTTTCATAACCTTTTCAAACTCTTTGCACAGACCATCATTTGTTGAACCGAAGATGATGTCGTCCACATATACTTGCACCAAGAGTAAGTCACCATCTTTTTCTCGAATGAACAATGTACGGTCAATGACACCTCTTCTGAACCCGTTGTTCAGAAGGTGAGTAGACAGTGTCTCATACCATGCTCGCGGCGCTTGATGCAATCCATATAAGGCCTTGTCTAACTTGTAAACTTGGTCTCTATGCAATGGATCCTCAAACCCGGGAGGTTGACTGACATACACTGTTTCATTTATCACAGCATGAAGAAATGCACTCTTTACATCCATCTGATAAACTTTAAACTTCTTGAAGGATGCATAAGCCAAGAAAATACGAATGGCTTCAAGTCGAGCAACTCGTGCAAATACTTCATTATAGTCCAAACCTTCAACTTGTCTGAATCCTTGAACAACCAGACGTGCCTTGTTTCGCACAATGATCTCATGATCATCCTTCTTGCAACGAAGAACCCATCTGGTGCCTATTACTTTCACACCTTTTGGTCTGTCAACCAATTGCCAGACACCTAACTTTTTGAATTGTAAGAGTTCTTCTTGCATTGCATCTACCCACGATTCTTCCTTGAGAGCTTCAGTAACAGTACGTGGCTCAACTTGGGAGATAAAACATGAATGGGCACAAAAGTTTACATCTGCAAAGTCAAGAATGTCTACAAGTCCTCCTGAAGAAAGTTGGTTTCTTGTTTTAACTCCATCTAATGGACTTCCAATAATGTTTTCTTGAGGATGAATCCGATTAATTCTTCCAACAGGATGAGCGGGAACTTTAACCTGTGGATCAAGATTATTCAGATTCAGATCCTCAAGTTCTGGCACAAGATTGTCAACAGTTGGTTCAGGGGCAGCTGGAGGAATTGACTGTCATCATGTGTCTGTCCTGTAGGAATTGATTTGAATGAAGGTTGCACTGGTTCATCAGGTGCATTTTGTGCATCATACATCATCTGAACAGCAACATCTTCATCAGAATACATGGGAGACATATTGAAGGAGTCAAATAGATCAGAAAAGTTGAACATCCAATCAGGACCCTTCCCAGGTGGGGGCATAGAATACTTCTGAACATCAACGTGGTACCACTCTTCCACATTTTGAGTTGATCTGTTATAAACTCTTTTATTTGGAGTGCTGTACCCAAGAAAATACCCTTCTTCCACCTTTTCATTAAACTTTCCTTGCTCATGTTTCTTAAGCATAGTGCATGGTGCACCAAATGGTTCAAGATACTTAAGATTTGGCTTTCTGTTATGTAGCAATTCGAAGCAAGTTTTCCCATGTCTCTTTACTATCAACACCCGATTCAGAGTGTAACAAGCTTTTGCTACAGCTTCATTCCATAATTGAACTGGAAGAGACGAATCTGCAAGCATAGTCCTTGCAGCCTCAATCAAAGTCCTGTTCTTTCGCTCAGCAACATCGTTCATTTGGGGAACATATGGAGCACTAAATTGTTGAACAATTCCTCGTTCATTACAAAAGTTCTCCATGTGATTTTTGAACTCTGTCCCATTGTCGGTTCTAAGTATGCGAATCTTGAGCTTATAAAGAGATTCAAGTTTGTTAATCAACACTTGAATGCAGTCAAACGTTTCAGACTTCTCCTTTAGAAAGAAAACCCAAGAGTATCTGGAGTATTCATCAGTGATGACAAGACAGTACTGATCCCCAGCAACACTCTTGCTGTTAACAGGACCAAAAAGATCCATATGGAGCAGCTCAAGTGGAACAGTGATTGAGTGATACTTGTTCGGTTTGTGAGACTGCTTGGCTTGCTTGCCCTTTTTGCAGGATACACAGACATCTGACAGCTTGAAATTCTTCAGACTAACCCCTGTAACCGGATTGTTGTGTACCAGGTGATTCATCTTGCGCAGACTTAAATGACCCATCCTCTTATGCCAAAGAATTGAATCTTTCTCTGTTGCCTTTGACATAAAACATGAAGCTGTGGAGGATGTAGTTGAAGCTGTGGCCATATTGAGTACATACAAGTCTTGCTTTCTGGGGGCAGAAATCAAAATTCATTCTTCAGGAATAACAACGCCTTGCTTTAGAATGTAGCATTTGGAGTCATCAAAAAGAACCTTGTAGTTTTTATCACAAATTTGTGATACAGAAAGAAGATTATTCTCTAATTGCTTGACATATCTGACTTTGTCAAATGAAACTCGCACATTTGATAAGATTCCCTCTCCCGTGATAAAACCACCTTTGTCACCTGCAAAAGCTACATATCCACCATGAACAGATTGAACGTTTGAGAGCAGAGAGATATTTCCAGTCATGTGCCTTGAAGCCCCACTATCGACAATCCAAGAGCTGTTTAAAGCAGCTGTTGGGGCATCCTGCACACAAATAAAACAATTAGTTCAATTTGGGAACCCAAGCCTTTACAGTCTTGGGTTGACCCAATGAGTCTTGGATCATAACATCGATCCATTTTCCATCTGAAACAGCCTTGTCTGAATTGGGTGGAACTGAGGTCTTAGACTTTACTTTCCAGACTGCATTTTTACTGAAAGAATTTTTCAGATAAATGGATGATGATTTAACTTGATCAACATTAACAGTCTTGTGAACACTCAAGTTCACCAATTTCGCTTTACCCTTGTCCACAAATTTAACCTGATTTGGTTGTTTGGGTTTTGCCTGAATTGACTTGGATTCAGATTTGACAGGTTTAACAAAAATCTGATTTTGTTTTCTGGGTGGTGCAACCTTTGGTCTGATCAACTGTGGGAAAGATCTAACAAAGTGCCCAGGTGCACCACACTCAAAACAAACTGGTTCTCCCTTTTTATGAAAATGTTTTAATTCAGAAAAGGATTGCCTTTTTGGTTTGAAAACATTTGTTTTAGGCGTATTCTGATTAAAACCCAAACCCTTTTTCCCATTTGAAACAAGATTGTCAATCTTGTTAGATACATAAGCTTCATTTTCTTTTGAAGCTTTCAGAGCACCTAAGGCTTGATAAATTTTTGAGGATGAGATTGGGTCACCCTTTTTGATAACAGGGATTGGATTCTGAGCAATACCACAATCAGATGAATCAACAGATTCGTCTTCAGAATCGGAAACCCAATCCTCTACAAGTCCATCCACCGAAGATTCCTTTGACAAAGAGGAACCCTCATCAGTAATCATCCCAATCGGATCAATTACTAATGGAGTTATAACTTGAAAATCTTTAACATCTTTGTCATTTGGTGAATTAACAAAGCTGTTTAAGATTGGTGGAGGACATCTT
Organism: Mikania micrantha; assembly: GCA_009363875.1. Taxonomy (NCBI): domain Eukaryota; kingdom Viridiplantae; phylum Streptophyta; class Magnoliopsida; order Asterales; family Asteraceae; genus Mikania; species Mikania micrantha. The sequence continues at coordinate 27,306 of SZYD01000539.1, forward strand.
TGATAACTCACTGTTCCCTTACCCTTATGATCAGCTCCCTTGCTGATCATGTGCTCAATTATATAAGATGCACTCTCATAGCTCTTGAGCTTCTGTCCTAGTGTCTCATAATCACACTCAACTATTGCTAACTTCTTCTTTACCTCATTAATGGTATTGAGATAAGAAGTTATAGCATCTTGCTTGTTAAGAACAACAATCTCAGCCTCATGAAGTTGTCTATTTAAAAGTTCAATTTTAGCTTGAAAATATTTTTCATTAGCTTTTAAAACTTTGTTAGCATCGATACACTGGTTGAGATCACTAATCAAAGCAGCATTGTGATTTTGATAGGAAAGGACCTTGCTTTTAAGGTCAACACAATTAAAACAGATAGAACAAGAAGATGAACAATCATCAGATACCTGCTCAGACTGTGAAGTTGCAGCAGGAGTAGCAGATGAGTTTACCATCAAGGCAAACTGAGTAGGAGATTCCTCAATATCAGCATTAGAATCAGATTGAGTTTCAGAATCAGTCAAGTTTTCAGACTCTGACCCAGATGTTTCTTCTATCTTGAGCTGTGCTCCTTCAGCAGTACTCTCTTCAAGTTGATCATATATCTTCTGGATCTCAACAACACATGCTTTATCTTGCCCCCTGTTCAGAATTGAATCTGAAATCCCAATTTTCACCTTCATCCTGCTGTACCATCAAAGCTTTGCCTGCATTTGAAGAACTAGTCTGAGCAGGAGAATCAATAGGGACAAGTCTTCTTTCTGTATTTGCTGTAGAAGATTTCTGATGATAAAAAGGATTCTTGTTTCCTGCTTTCTTTGGATGTTTGCATTGTCTGGCAAAGTGACCTTTCTCTCCACAATTGTAACAGGAGACTGAGGCCATGTCAAAACCGAACTTAGACTATTTGTTCAAGTTGATATCTTTACCAGTCCTTTTGACAAACTCCTTAGCTCTCCTCATAGCACTTGCCAAAGCCCACATAATATCAATCCTTTCCATATCATCTGGATCTATCTGAGAGTAGTCATTATTTGTCAGATAAGGATTGCCAATCTGTCCTGCTACCAGTCCATCATAAGAACTAACCAAAATAGACAAAAGATCACTCATATGCTCTTTAGCAATCTCAACTGTAACTTTATCAAAATTCTCTGTCTTTAGACTTGTGACTGGTTGATGATGTTCTTTCTGAGAACTTGAAGAGGAGGACGACTGACTGAAATGAATCTGATTGGAAGATGGAGCTTCAGTAGTCTGAGAAACAAAAGAAGTCTTTAGTGGAGCATGTGAAAAGGCTTTCTCTACAGTAGGTGTAGAATAGTACAATGAGGGATCCTGAACTTGTGCAATCCTCTTAGCTTTCCACTTGTTCTCAATTTCTTGCTCCTTCAATTTCTGAATAAAATCATTGATATCCATATGTGCCATCATCTCATTATGCTTAAGTACCATCAAAAATGATTCCCATTTTGGAGGAAGAACATCTGCTAAACACTGAATCTTCTCCTGAGTAGTAGTCTTGACTTCACGATTAAACAACTCACTCAAAAGATGATAAAATCTGGCAATCAAATCATCCAATGATTCATTCCCCACATACATAAAGCTGTTGAATTCCTTCCTCAATGCCTTTGAATTGATGTTCTTCAAAGCATCATTGCCCTCATAACGCCGTTGCAAAGCATCCCACAGATATTTAGACGATGTAAACTATCTGAACTGATGGAAAATATCAGTAGCAATAGACTGAGATAAAATAACATAAGCCTTCTTCTCATAATCATAAAGCTTCCTTTGAGGCTCAGCCATCCGTGTGACTAGCATAGGAGTTCCATCCTCATTCAGAGGCCTCAGATATCCTCCTTCAATCATCATCCATAAATTGGTATCCACTCCATTGATGTGGATCTCAAACCGATACTTCCAGTGCGGATAATCGTCTAAGGATAACAACTTGGGAGCCTTGTTGGAGTTTCCCGTCTCAGTCTCAGTCAACAATAATGTCTGAATGCGATGATTCTGGTTCGCCATCAATGCTAAGTCTTCCATTTAATCAGAAACAATAATATTCAACACTTAGAAAAATTTTCAAACTGAACGCCGAATGAAGAGTTAAAGGGCAAATGTCGGGGCCCGAATGAACTGAGTCAGACGAATGAGAGACTGAGTATGACTATTAGGACGAATGAACTGATTAGGCGAATGAAAGACAGAATGAGGCTATTCGCCGAATGAGAGAAACGTATGGAGCTATTCGGCGAATGATGCTATTCGCCGAATGAGAACTGATGCGGCCCAACTTATTCGGCCGCCAAGCTCATTCGGCTGATCTGAGGGTTTTGGCAACAACAATCGCAATAACTTTCGATTTTGAGCAGATCTAAGTACCAAATTTGGTACAGAACATCATGATATGATAATGAACCAATTGAGATAAATGTTTTGACAAAAAAACCACAAAACTCCATGGAACTTTAATGAAACAGTAACTTTAAGGCTAAGGCAATCAGGGTTTTGAAGATTTCGAAAATACAGACTAAGATCTGATGATTTTGAGTGGAAATCAAGCAGAATCAAGAGCCAAAGCTCTGATACCACTTAGTAGGACCTCGTAGGAGCTCGGAAACAATTCGGTTCCAAGGGAAATCTGCTTGACAGCCTCTGGAATAGTGTGGAATCCTATTCCAGAGTTTTCCAATCGAAATCAACAGTAACCGTCAACGTGCGAGTGAGAATCGATCACCACGGGTTGAGAATCGAAGTTGAACAGCAAGAATCGCTCAAAACTTCAAAGGTTTGACACTGGAGTGCACTGGGAAGAATGAGGGCTTGGAAAAGTTTTGTTTGAAATGATTTGAACTTGTATTTATAGGTTGTAGTCATTCGGCCGAATGAGTGGCCGAAGCAGCTCATTCGGCGAATGACTATGTCGAATGGACAAGTCAGTCGAATGAGTCATTCGGCGAATGGCTCATTCGCTAAATATAGTCATTCTCTATTCTCATTCGGCGAAAGACTTCATTAGTTAGAGTCATTCGCCCGAATGAGTAACAGTCATACTCAAACATTAATTAACCAAATCAAACACAAATATAATCAAACTTAAACATTAATAACAATGACAATATATAAAGACAACTTCCATTAATATAACTTTAATCTTTACATGATGATTAAAACAAAAGTGAACTAGGGACATTAAGTGCATCAACATATGTAACATCCCAAAGTTTTACAAAAGTAAAAGATGGAGTTAGAATTAACTCACATGCTTGTCATGCTTGTTCAAGAGTTCTTGATAGAGCTTATAAGTTAAAGGATTACTCGTCAACCTAAGTTTACATGAATATATATAGTCTTAGTATTCCTAAAGTTCAAGTATAAAAAGAATGGTGAACGCCACCATTAGGCGCCCATCACCGACCGATCTCACGGCCAACATGAGAGAGGTAAATCGCTTGACCCGTGGAAAATTGGGTGGTGCTGGGCTTTGAACCCTAGACCTCCATTATGGATTCTCACCCCTTACCACTAGGCCACCATCACGAGGACTAAAGTTCATGTATAATGCCCTACATCTATAGCTTCTATATATTTCCTATGAATACAAGTCTAGGATCAACAGTACTTTGGAAATTTTCATTTATGAATTTAAATAAACATTCTTATAAGTCTTTGTCATATAATAATTATAATCTAATATAATCCATCCAATTATTTGTTAAAATGTTTATTTTTTTAAAGGTTAAAAGACTTGTATAACATAATGGTTATTAATATTAAGAATTTATAACTAATTTTACAGAATAACTACATAACAAGTCTAGGATCAATAGTACTTTGGAAAATTTCATTTATGAATTTAAATAAACATTCTTATAACTCTTTGTCATATAATAATTATAATCTGATATAATCCATCTAATTACTTGTTAAAATCTTTATTTTTTTTAAGGTTAAAAGACTTGTATAACATAATGGTTATTAATATTAAGAATTTATAACTAATTATACAGAATAACTACATAATTATTTTGGAATAATGGCATTCCTTATTTTAAGTATACAAGACTTATGTTATTTGAATTTTTGAACTCAAAAAATGATATGTTTAAACGCAACATATAATGTATATATATATATATATATATATATATTAATAATTATTATTTAAGAATATTTTTTTATAATATTGAATCAATATGAAATGTTTGTATGGCCTTACTAGCATTTATTTATTTGAAGCTACGTTAGTAACCCGTGTATTACACGTATTAAATAAAGAAATATAACGAATAATTATCAATGAAAATTTAGAAAGTATAAAATGGTTTTTAATATAAAATACGATTACAATTTCATATGATTTAATTAATATTTTAAGTATTAAAATAATATTATTATTTCTTTAAGCACTAATTTTTGTATAGTTTGTTTTTCTTTAAACATTGTGTTTCAAATAAGTGTTCTAGAAAATTTTATAATTTATAATAAACTTTTTTAAAAAAGTGTGTTTTTAATATTAATATATTTTAGCGTATTTCTTTTTATTTTAAAAATGTATACAAAGTATATATTATTTAATATTGATTGTATTTAATATTAGAGAGATGATGCGAGAAATGAATGTTGAGATGCTCTAAAATCATGCCATGTGGTACTAAAACCTTTTATTTATTAGTATAGGTAGATAATGTTTATTAAAAATAGATATTCTAAATATTTATGAAGTTCTAAAATATATAGTTAATAAATGTCATTTTAATCCGTGTGATTTGGCAACTTTTGTTATTTAGTCAAATAGTTTAAATTTTGCCATTTTGGTCTTTATGGTTTTCATTTTATTGTCATTTTGTCTCTGTGATTTGGTTAATTTTGTAATTTTAGTCCAAAAGTTTAATATTTAATTGGACTAAAATGACAATAAAATAGAAACCAAAATGACAATAAAATGAAACTTTAATGGCCAAAATTTAAACTATTGAACCAAAATGGCAAAAGTTGTCAAACCATATGGACTAAAATGACAATTTACTCATATATAGTTGTTATTATTTTCTGAATTTTTATAATTATTTTTGGATTTTATATGGGTTTATAAAATAGTTCTATGAATAATAACATCATTTATTAAGTAAAAGTAAATAATTTTTTTTCTAAAAATGCTCATAAAATTCCAGAATATCAAAAAAATATATTCTAATATTTATAGAATTTTTTACGTATTTCTACCAAATATAAAAAACTGGTGAAAGTAGAAAAATTACAAAAATCGGTTAAGATGGCCAAATACGGGTTTCGAGCCCGCAACCTCAGCATAGAGCACGTCGTGTCTTACTGCTACTGTGGCTGAGTATTTCGCTGACAACCTCGCACTCAAATGTCTTTTATTCTTTGATTTCGTCCAAGCCCCAAATCTACATAAACCCTAATGATCATCTTTTAATCGAATTCTAATGATTATGGGATTGTGAGCCACTTAAATCATAGGGCTAATGATCCTGGAAGGTATACGAGTCGATTCATGTAGAAAATTACCTGGTTTCTAGTGAATTGAAGGATTTTGATCGACGAACAATCGTAGTTAGCTTTAGGTTTCAATCCAGAAAGTTAGGGCACCTTAGAGCGTGTTCTCGGTATGTTTAGAATCGAAGAGAGTCAGAAGATATGTGATCAATTAATTTGATTCGGATTACTAATTTTAATCACTAAGGTCTACTTCAAGTACGAGAGATTAAAACTGTTATTAGCGCAAATTGGTAATCTATTTTTGGAATGAGAGGTATAGATTGATTCGAATCGATTGTGGATGTGTGCGAGTTCGAGTTTTGAATTTAGAGGCGCATTCTAATCAATTTTGGCAAGAAACCGGAACCCATGGGGTTTGATCGTGATGATCTGCAAAGGGGAAACAAAAAAGAATTTGGATATTACACTTTCAGTCCTAGGATTCCCTTATTCTTTACATTTTTTGTTTCTAACTTTCTTTCTCACAATTGGGTTTCATCCTTTTACAGTTTTAGTCCTTCCAGATTTGCTTTCATTATTTTATGTAACAATATTGATAGAACTTTATCAAAACTTTTATTATGTATTATAACTAGAGAATTATACAACTTTATAAGTTTCAATATTTATATTCAATATATTATTATTATGAAATATATTAACATCTAAGGGTTATCGCACATCCTTATGTGTATAATAACACACACGCGCGCGTGCACGCGCCCGCACATACACACATATATGTAATATGCTTACTGTATAGCTTCTATTATAATTTATTTTGTGGCATAATCTTTATTTATTTATTTATTTATTTATTGTTATTATTATGTTTTTACCAACTTCTTTTTAAATTACTTATCATAGTATATTTTTAAGAATCACATTATTGCGATTGTCTTATTCTATTATTAGAGTTTAATTAAATACATTCAATATTATAAAATTGTTCAAGAAATCACTATAATTTTCTTTGAATTCGCATCAGAAAAACCCTAGGGTTACACAATTAGGTTTTACATGGGTCAAAAACAAGCACGAACCGCTGATGAAGTACATTATTTTAAGTAAAGTGTTTTATACACTAATAAATAAAGATAGACCTTAGAATCCATTTTATTTATACAATAAATGAATGATTTATTGAATATGTTATTATATTATAGTGTGATCTAAGTGCCAAAGATGCTTGTAAATGGGTGGTGCAAGTAGTTAGCATCAAAAAATCAAAATGAAGGTTTGAATGCAATGTAGAAATTTGTGTTCTTGCATGAATATCATTTGTAAATGAATCAGAAATGTTAAATGTGTGTTTTCTATACAAATTGAATAGTAAATGAAATGGAAAGTGGAATTGTAGGTCCCTAGCTTGATCAAGATCCAAGCTTTATCTTTTAAATTAGCATGAAATCCTTCTATGAAGTGCGGAATCCAAGATAGAAGATAGAAAAGTTAATTTCTATTCAAAATTGTGAACTTTATAGATACAACTTCAATACTATACGTCTAGAAGTGCTCTGCATTGGGATTCCAACCCTAGACCAGTATACTGTACATCTATTTATACTGATCTGGGAGTACGCTATT